>JAPKLW010002283.1:28192-99160 GCA_026898455.1 Plectranthus barbatus | reverse complement strand
CACCAGTCGGGGCTGCAACATCAGCTGGTGCTGGACCTTCACCAGTTGGAACAACTTCATCAGCATCACCTTCTGACTGGTTGTCTGAACTTTCACCAACGTTGTCAGCATCAGCTGGAACATCCACTCCAGCTGGTCCATCATTGCCTTCTTCTTCAAAAAGGCCAGTAGGGATTCCCCCTAGATTGTTGCAAGATCCACTCAGGGAGATTGAGTGTAAGGTCTCAGCAAGGTCATTTGCATCACCGACCCTCTCAGGTTGCTGATGGGCACCTGAGGGAACTGGTTGTGAAGATGATCCATTCATAGGTCTAGTCGAACCAGTTGGTTGAGCATCGGAAGAATTCCTGCCCAACTGGTCGCTGACATCCTCGACCTCAGGAACATCTTCAGCCAGTTGGCGTAAGGTCCTGCGCACTAAAGTAGCTTCATCAAAAACAACATTGCATGTTATTTCCACAAGCTGGGTAGTCTTGTTAAATACTCTATAGCCCTTGTGAGAGGGATGTCCATATCCGACAAACACACCCTCATCAGCCTTAGGCGAGAAAGCATTTAACTTCGACTTCCCATTATTATGGATATAACATGGTGAACCGAATGCACGAAGATGAGCTATAGAAGGCTTACGACCAAAGTACACTTCGTAGGGAGTTTTCTGGAGTCTGTCGTTGATCCCGCTTCTATTCTGAGTGTAGCAGGCAGTCACCAACGCTTCTCCCCAGAAACTCTGTCCCAAGCCGGGCTCAGCCAGCATGGACCGGACTGCTTCTTTCAGCGTCCTGTTCCTACGTTCTGCAAGTCCATTTTGCTGCGGTTGCCTTGGTGTAGATCTCTCATGCTTGATCCCGGCCTCCGCGCAAAAATCCATCAGCGGACCATTGCAGAATTCAGTCCCATTGTCTGATCGAATTCGCTTTACCACAGCTTCTCTCTGTTTCTAAGCTTGGATGATCAACTCAGGAAGAATCACCTTCACCTCATCCTTTGTTCTGAGAAGCTTTACCCAGGTATAGCGCGAGTAGTCATCGACTACCACCAGCGAATATCGCCTTCCTCCAATGGTTTGCGGCGTTACTGGTCCAAACAGGTCCATATGTAACAGCTCAAGTACCTGACTGGTACTGGGGCAAACAGGTGACTGGCTCTTGAAGGACTTCTTGGTTTGCTTGCCTTGCTGGCATGCCTTGCAAATTCCTTCCTTCTTGAACCCACCCTTGGGAAGACCATCTACAAGATCATGCTTGGTTAGGTAATTAATAGTTTTGAAGTTCAGATGACTTAACCTTTTGTGCCACAGCCAGTTAGTTTCCATGGAACTGGTGGCAACAAAGCATGTATCAGTCTTCCCGCTTTGCCAGTCAACGACATAAAGGCCTCCTTTCCTGACACCTCTCAGCTTGGTCTCACCAGAATCTTCATTCTTGATCTGGCACCCAGACTTGTCAAACACAATGGTATAACCATTGTCGCACAGCTGACTGATGCTCAGGAGGTTGTGCTTCAGGTTGGTAACAAGGGATACGTTCACAATTCGGACATCATCCTTCTCGATGCATCCCTTGCTGATAACTCGGCCCTTGGAGTTATCACCAAAGATAACTGGAGGTCCTCTGACCTTGGTGAGCTCAGAAAACAGAAACTCCTCACCAGTCATATGAGCAGAGCAACCACTATCAATGATCCACTCGCTCGACCTCTAAAGCTGACTTGCATGACCTAGTTCCTACAAGAAAAATAGAATCATTTAGGTCCCCGATCATCAGCGGGTCCTGCAGGGTTAGATCTCTGGATCATTCCTTTCGGAATCCAGACTTGTGTGATTTTCAGCTTGGTGTTACCCTTGCTGACATCACCTGTAGCCTTTCCCTTCCTTCTAAAATAATGCATGGTTTTGGAAGGTGTGGCTGTGTGTGCAGATCCTCTGGAGGTATTCTTCCTCCAAGAGTGTCGGAAATTTCTTTCCGACTGATCGTGTTGCCTTGGTGGTCTCTGAAATTGAGGGCCATGATGATTAGCCTTCCCAGCCCTTGAGAAAAGGTTTTGATTGGGCTCAGGCCTCCGATAGGTGTTCCTCCTATCGGGAAATATCCTCCTCTCAGTATTCCGCTGAGATTTGGATCCCTTGCAAGTATGCTGGCAACTGGCATACTTGTAAGGTTGTGCGTGGAATCCTTTGACAGCTGGTGCTGGCTGTCGGATTCTACTGGCAGCTGACGCTGACTTCCTTGCCTTAGAATAATTTGGCTTAGTCTGCGTCCTGGGGTGTGCTGGCGTCCTGTCAGCAGAGGATCTTGCCAGTTGAGGATTTTGTCTTGATGACTCACCTATGTATCTGGACTTATGGTTCCTGTGCTGATCAGCCACACGGGACTGACTGGCATAACCAGCTGGTGCTGATGCATTTGCCAGTTGGCCCTTACCCTTACCAGTACTGATTTGTTCGGGTTGATTTATGCTCAAATCTTTTGTAAATCCCAACCCGGACTTATCAGTACTGGTAAGGGTATGACTTAGAGGGGAATCCAAGTCTTTCGAGCCTTTATTTAGAAAATTGATTTTGTTTTCTTGCTCCAGAACGAGATTGTGAAAGTTATCTCGTTCAGTTTTAGTAATTTGGAAATCTTGGAGCAATTCAGAATGAGCCTTTTTCAAACTTGCTAGCTCTTCGCTGATGGACCTCGATTTTTCAATCTCACTGGTCAAAACAGTAATTTGACCTTTCAGCGAAACATTTTCACCAGCCAAAACATTTTTTATTTCATAAAATTTTAAAAATTCATGCTGAAGAACATCTAAAGTGACGTCTTCTGAGTCGGAGCAATGCGACTCAGAATCGTCTATGATTTGTACTAGCATGATATGCAACTGAGGAACTGATTGTACCTCATTATCAGCAGCAAGTGCTAGATCTTCCTCATCTTCAGCATCTTCTTCAGCTGGCTCTTCTCCGAGAGCTGCCATAAACGCCAGGAGAGCTTCTTCTTCTGACTCTCCATCTGACTCGAACTCCCCATCATCATGATCGGGTATGTCAGGCACCTCCGTCCTGGTCAGCATGGCTTTGGCAACAGCCTTGGAAGCACGCTCTTCAAAGAGCTTCTTCAGCCTTTCCCTCTCAGTTTTGTCCACCTGTGGACATTCAAACTTTAAGTGATCAGGGGATTGGCACTGAAAACAAGCACGAGGAGCTCTCTTGACAAATTTTCCGTCAGATGAGCTAGAAGAAACTCCCTGTTTTGACTTGGCTTTTTCCAGAAGGAAAGCCAGTCTTTTCATCTGTTGCTCTAGTTCAGCGATAGAGCTCTCGCCGCCTTTGGAATGAGATCCTGATGCGGACTGGATCTCCTTCGGCTGGTTGTGCTGTGCAGCGGGTCTCTCAGCATGGAAGGGCTTCTTGTGCTTCCAATTGAAGTCCTTTTTGACGAAGTACGCCTCGTCCTGAGCTTTAACGCTGGGGGATCCAACATTCCTGATGGCCTCGTTCTTATTCACCATCTGGATGTCCCACTCGTGTGCCTGCAACTGAGCAAACAACTCCTTGGGAGTCATCTTGGACAGGTCCTTTTCCTTCAGAGCTGTCGTCTTCACGAACCAATCTTCTTTAGGCATCTTGGACAGGATCTTCGAGTTAAGATCAGCATTGTCGTACTCTCTGCCCAGAGACTTCAGCTCGCTGACAATGGCGTTGAATCTCGCCTCCATCTCCTTGATGGTTTCTCCAGTCAGCATCTGGAAGGACTCATATTTGTCCACTGCAACCTGCAATTTGTTGCGTTTCATTTGGTCAGTTTCTTGACATAAACTATCAAGATAATCCCATACTCCCTTGGCATTATCAAACTGGAGGGCTTCCTCCATCAGCGACTCTGGAAGAGAAGCCAGGATTAACTCGTGAGCAATGGAATCCAACTGATTCCGCTTCCTATCCTCAGAAGTCCATTCGTCTTGGGGCTTTGGGATCACAGCTGCTGGACGATCTCCTAGCTGGTGCTGAATCTTGGTTATCTCAATCGGCCCTGTCTCCAGCACATCTTTCATCTCTGGATGGATGCTCTTAAGAGAGATGAGCGACCTCTTCCGCCATATATCATACTTCACAGACTTGTAGTCGAGTAGCTTCGGATTATTCATCTTGAGATACCTGAGCTAAACAGACAAACGAACAAAAAGAGAGAGAGCGCAAGGAAACGCGGATCACGGTCCTAAGCGACTCAGATACGAACGGTCTGCAAGAACCGTCCGCTCTGATACCACTTGTTGGTCCCGGTTTATCAGGGTATAACTTGGCAGCGGAAAATGTGTTTGTTCGTTTCTTGCACTCTGCTGGTTACTCAGCTGACTGGGACCTTGTCAGCTGATAAGTCAACTGGCACTATGAGTACTCAGCTGACTGGCGACTGGCTGGTCAGCTGGTAGCTCAAGACTTAGAATATTTTTAGCCTTGTTTGCACAGTTATATCAGTTTTCAGATATACACCAGCACTTGGGTGCTGGGTTTCAAATACAAATTTAAATACTGAAAGCAGATAAAGGCAAAGGATTTTTATAGTGGTTCGATCAACTGATCTACGTCCACTCTCCAGTCGACTCACTGGAAATTCACTATAAGAGTAATCCGGTACAAAGTTCCTACGATCTATCTCCAGCTGGTAAATGCCCCGTCTACCAGTCCACTGGATCAACCGCTCCCGGTCCTTGTCCTTCTTCAACTCTTCGTCAGATGGATGGAGTGCGAGCACGTCACTTCAACCTCCTCCTCTGATTGGTTGGGTGTTGAGTTCTCCCAAGAACGTAAATCCTCTACGGCAAACTGCCCGTAATAACTCAAGAGCTGGCTGGCTCTAGAGCTGCTATGTTCTTCCTCAGAAAGAGAAGGAACACCAAGCGAGGTCTGTAACTTACAAGCTGGAAGCTTGAAGTCTCGTGTTTGAATAAATCAACACACGGATAGCCTTTAGAAAAAGGCCTCGAAAGTTGTATGCTTTTACTTGCTTGAGCGTAATAAATTTCAGTCTTTCGGTAGGTGAAGAGTTGGCCAAGAACATTGAATGTTGATGGATCCCAGGTATTTATAGCCGAGGGATCCCATTCAAATATTCTAGCCGTTTGGACACATCCGGAATGGTCTCTGTCCGTGCATGTCCTTCTGACGGCGGCAGGTAGGAATTTCCGGAAAGCGCCATGCTTGTGTCCGCTTTTTCTGACACAGACCTCTTTGTGTCAGAACGGCTCTATTCGTCAGTACGAGGAATCGGAACTGGTGTCTTGAACTGATAGACTTTAAGGATATCCTTCCTTAAAGTCTTACTTTGTCAGTATATTCCTCAGACGAAACTTCTTTTTGTCTCTAAGACTCTGGGAGAGCGAATCTTCAATTCTGCTGGTAACATCCGACTGGTAGATCGTGCTGGTGATCTTGTGCTGGCAGTCTCTGCTGGTGACTTAGCGCTTGCACAATCTTAGTCTACCAATTTGTCTGATGTTAACCCTTTCTTGGAATCTCCCATGACTGGTGGCTTCACCGCTGGTGAATAGTGTCAGCCAGAACACGTATTCTGCTGGTAGAATTTGTCAGCCTCCTGCTGATGAAATCCTTCCAACTGGTGAACAGTAGCCAGTCATTAGCTCTTGACTCCATGCTGATGAACAGTGTCAGTATGGGTCTGTCAGTCGTCTGCTGGTGAGACTTCTCTCAACTGGTAAGCACATCTCATGCTGGTGAACAGTGGCCAGCATGAGTCTTGATCAGCTACGACTTACAACTCAAAAGACCTAAACAGGACTTTACATTTGAGACTAGAGCTATTCTAGAGACAAACTGACGCTGGTTGGACTTAGGATTTGATCCACCAAAACACTTAAACACCAAATCAAAGATCTAAGCTATCAACTGGGGAAGGGAAACTTAGATAATTTTCCCAACAGGGGGTTTTGGGAAATTGAGAAGTTTAGTCACTTTGGCCCAAAACCACCGACCTTTTAGTTAGCCACGTTACAACCTATGAAAAGACCTTTTTGATCCTAGAAACTAACTCATTGTAGTATAGTGGTGAGAATGGATGCAAGCTTATGGAAATCAAGCTCCATATCTTGTGTTTGAGTGTATCTCATCGTCTCTAAACACATGAGGGAGTGCTTTCGTTTCTTGTATCCATTTTTTATGAGTGGTTCATGTCCTTAGCATTAACTTTGTTACAAAGTTAGGTGATAATCTCGTTTTACTTGAACATGCTAAGATAACTTAGATGAGCTATGAGGTATTGCACGAGGTAGATTAACGGCTATACTTTGTTTTGATTGATGACAATCAAAGGTTCAAGTTTGGGGGATTATGATATGTGCGTAAAATGACCTATTTTTCGATGTATGAGCGTGCATGTTTGTGGCCATTTTACACCCATATCATATGCATTCTGCTTGTTTTTGTTGTGTTTTTGAGTTTTTGGTGTTTCGTATGGTGTAGGATATATTTTGGGCATAAAACAACACTTTTGGATGAGTTTTGGATGAAAATCGTCCGAGCTAGGAGTCAAAGAGAAGAAGGATCGACCGAGCAGAGCAGAAAGGGTGCAAGGGGATTTCAGAGACTTCGCCCGGCCGAGCCAAACTTGGCTCGGTCGAGCCAAGCCCTTCAGAGAGATGGCTCGGTCGAGCACTGCTCTTCACAGAGGTTGGCTCGGCCGAGCCGGACCGGGATTTGTCTTGGTGGGTTTTTCTAGTTTTCAATCGATCCCGGATTTTAAATCACTGCTTATATACCCGGTATTGGCCATAATTCACAAGAACATTCTTCAGTCTTAGTAAGAGGGGGGAGGGTTAAGGATTTACCCGGTGTAAGATATCACATTGTTCGAGGAACCCTAGATGCTGTCGGAGTAAAGGATCGTCAACAAGGGCGTTCTAGTGCGTTGTAGATTCTTATCCAAGACTTGTATCATTTGATGATGCCATGTGAATGGCTAGAAACATGTGAAGTGTATGGCTAACCCAATAACGAAAGTTTCGTAAGGGGACTGGAGCAGGCTACCATGAGACAAAAGATCTTCTTTCTAAAGAGATTCGATTCGGAACTCTTATATGTCCAAGGTTCAATATTGAAATAATTTCAGAGGTTTTCCCTGACTTTGTCCGTGTCAACAAACAATTCGAAAGCCTGAAAGCCAATCCTCGAGAACCCGACAACTCGGCTAGCCCGGATCCATCTCATAGGCTTCTTTGGTGGCTTTCCCCTTTCTCTTTTCGGGAAGGATGGATTGTGGCTCGGGCAATCCGAGGCCCTCTTTGCTCATTATAAAAGGGGGGAAATGGTTATTTTGATAACTTTTCATAACTTTGAATAACTTCTTCCTAAATTCTCTCTACGATTCCCATTTCCATCCCTTCCAAAACCTCACCCAAGGTATCAAAGAGCTAATTCATCAATCCTTATTGAAGAATTGAAGATCCAAGGGGGTAGATCAAGACCAAACAAATGCAATTGGGGAAGATTTCATTTTCTACTTATCAACTATAATGGATTTATTTTATTTCAAATTTGTATTGTTACAATTGAGAGGTATGTTTCTCTAATTCAATTTGGATGTTGATTTGAACAAGGATGGATGAAGTTTATGTTTGATAATTGTTTGTTTACTTCCCTTTGAGAGCTTCAATTGCACTAGATCTTGTTCCTTACCTCTTAGGTGTAGGTAATAGCCAGCTTAGGAGGTAGTTGACGTGAACGCTGCAGCCAACACGCGGGCGGAATCGTCGTGAATAGTGTAGATTCATACGATTTTAACTCCAATTCTTGTGCGGTGTTAGGTCATAGGGCAATAATTGACGTTCTATTTGGAGTGGTCTATGGCTTAATAACGTAGCTGTTTGCGAGTCTTAACACCATCAACCGTTAGCTCGCCGTGACAAGGGGTTAACGAGTGTTGGGTCGATTGCTCAATCTTCTAGGGATTAAAATGTGTTTACATCCATGATTATCCTAATTGGATTACATCTACGTTTATTTCAACATCCTATCTACCTCATTTGAGTATTTGCTTGTCTTGGTTTACCAAAGTGTGGAGAGAATTGATTGAATGTTGATTGTTGGTTTAATTCATTGTTTGTTAAATGTTGTTAGCATAGGTTTAAATTGATTGCCTAGTTGATAAAAATAACTCAATGATTTTATCTTGCCTAGCTATTAGAGTTTGCTATAGTATCCCGGTAATCTAGCAGGCGAAGCGAAGAAGGACCTGGATTTATAATTAAACCTTGAGTGTGCAGTGAGAATTTGTATGAGTTTTTATTGCGCATCACCACACATGTGGACGTTTACAACAAAACACTTAACCATAATGCATCTTTCAATTCATGTCCTTTAATTTCAATCCATGCCCGGGTTCCTTAGACAAATGGAATTAATAATTGGAGACTAACTTAAGACCATATTATCCTACTAAGCAAGGACATCACAAATGAGTTATACTCTGGATAACATCTAAGCTAGCTTACCACCAAAGCCAACCCTCCCATATAAGGATCTACTAGAACACACCTGATCCCTATAATAAGGTTGTCTCATTTAATTCAATCCCTAGAGAACTTATGAAAACTCAATACGCAAGCTACACATGTAGACGTTTACTCATGAACTCCCACTTCTCACATGAAATAAATGTTTGTTTTAGGAAATCCTATCTATTAGAACTTATGAATAATAAATTAAGCAAGCTACACATGTATACGTTTACCTAATAAATTACCCACTTCCAATAAAGGATCGTTTTGTGGAGGTCTTACTAAATTATGAGCTTAGTAATTTTAAATTCATAAGGTTCAATTGCACAGATCATTTTATGTAGCCATAATTATAACATTGCTAAAATTCTATCATGCATAGCATGAACCCCGAATTTATAGTTATAATTAATTACACAAAATAAATCACATAGCATGCTTTTAAAGCTGTAAATAAAAGCAGTAAACATGCTCCTATTATCTACAACATGCTTATATGCTGCGCAATTAATATAAACACATATATCATGCGAAGCCAGATAATAAAACAAATAAAAAATATCCTCGTGGCCCCCATGATACTAAAATAATAATTCTAACTATTACACGTTGGAATTATTTTTACATGTCTTCGACTTGGCTCCCACTACTTGGACTGTGATCTGACTTTATTTTCTGAATATGGGCCTCCAAGATTTGATTCATAAGAAAATTGGACAATTGGGCCAGTTAACCAAATCACAGGCCTAGGCCCGACGAGCCATCACCAGCAAACCACCGTTGTCGGCGACTTGCCGCCGCCGCGAGGGCTCCTGGCATCGCGTAGCAGCCACGCACGTAGGTGCATGGTTGCAGCCCGCGATTCCGTCTCCTCCGGCCGTCGCCCGTTTTGCATGCTGCTGCCGCCGCGGCTTGCCCCGACCGTCGCTCGAACTGCCGTAACCTTTCTTCTCTACCATCGCCCTCCGTGACTCGCAGAAATTGCGCAAGAAACGAGACCAGAAGCTTGCACGAACCATGCACAAACCCTAGTGTTTGCTGCGCCCCGGTTCGCGCATTCAGCTCCTCTGCCGCCGTCCCCAGCCCGCGACCCCGCCGCCGAGCCACGCCGTTACCACCCTCGCCCTGTCGTCGCCGTCTGAAGGGGGGAGAGCGCCGCCGGCGCTGCGCAGGCCTGCCGCGCGTGCATGCCTCGCGCCTTGGCCGCTGCATGCCGCCGTTCCGGCCTCCTCGCCCGTCCCTCACGTTGTCGGCCCAGGGCCACCGCGCCGGCCTAGCTGACTGTGGCCACGTGGCCCGTGCCCTGCGTGCGCGCACGCTGAAAAACCCTAGGGTTTCACACCACCACCGCCGCTGTTTGCCCGCCGCGTGCCGTGCCGCCGTGCATCCCCTCGCCAACCACTGTGCATGGCGTGCTGCCATGCTGGCGCCGTCGTGCGATGTTGTGCGGTCCTTTGTTCTTCGTGTTCTTCGTTCTCCGTTTTATAGATTTAATTTTTAAAATAAAAGATTACATTGAATAAGCCAAATTACAATTTAAAAATCTAAATCTAACCACAGATTTATCTCGTGGGTGAAAAATGAATCCTTATAAAAGGGCGGATTAACCCGAGAACCACGAGGACGAAAAACATAATCATACAATCCAAAACCATTCATAGCATTCAATCAATAATAATAATCATGCAAATCAAAGGCAATATTATTTTTTCTGATAGAGCTAATTAATGAACCTAACTCTGATACCAATTGAAGGGATTCGTGAACTAAATCACGAAGTCCGTTTGCCCAGATCGTTAATTGGAATATCAAAATAAATTGATATGCCTATGATTATTCCTAGCATGCTCCTATTGATTATACATAAAGAAGGTTTATGCGGAATACCTGGATTGTGAAACCCTGAAGAACGAGTGCGCGGAGATTCCTCTTGATCCTTTTCCCACGCACACAGATTAATTCCTTAACTGATAAAAGGAATTAAATCTGATAAAAATATGATAATATTTTTGCAAACAGAATAGGGAGAGAAAAAAAGAAGACCCTCCTGATCTGATCTTCTAATCTGTATCCCAACTCAATCTAAATATGGTGAAGATTCCATTCAGATTCCTTGCCCGGTTGAGAAGCATAATTTCTTACTCGTTTCTCAGATCTAGTCGATCACCACAGCTCTCAAATTTTGGTTTGTTGTGTGCAACTTATGATCTTGTGGTGTGTTGAGATCTGAGGAACTGAGGCTTATTTATAGGAAAATACTGAACTTTTATCGGGCCTGAGTTTCATGGGCCAGACCAGGGACCAGAATGCAAATAGCAAATAAGGCCTATCAATTAATTAATTCTCATATTCGACCCAGAATATAATTAATTAATTAATATTGATTCATTTCACCAGAGAATCAATATTGTCTTACCTATTTGCTACCACGTTTTGAGGTACGGGTTGCATGGGCTCGGTTTATCCCCACATTTAAGGTTACAGACATTCGTTAATTAATTTAAGCTCTGACAAGCCATTTAATTTATTAACATCTTATATTCCTGAGTCAATCCACTCAAACATTTTCACTTATGCTTAAACTTAATCAGCCTGCAGGCCATTAAAATAACGAACCTTTTGAGCTGCTCATGGAATGTCACCATCCTATACTGGATGTGGTTACCTAGTTCCAGTACCAGACAATCATACAAAAACTGCTATTACCCAAGATACAAATATACAAGCTCAACCAGAGTCTTTCACTGCAACTCAAAGTAATATACAATTTGCATATACTTATGTACCTTCATATAGGCTTAGGATCTCATCAAGCCATAGAGATCTAGATTCTTTTAATGTCAGATAAAAGAATCGATCTCAACTTAGGTCTTTATCAATGTGTGCCCCACACCAGCATACCAAGCCATCCAAGATAAGATGCTTATTACCGCGTATGATGCAGCCTACACTGACAGTTTAGCCTGGAACTGTCTTAGCTGTGATAACCATTTATATCTCGCTAGGTCAAATGATCCATACGATCTTCCGGGATCTACTACACACCGTATGATCTCCCTATCAACGAGATAAGAGGATAATTGTGTTTGCGACACATGTTTGTTAATTCAAACAGGAGATGAACATACAATATTTATGATTCCCAGTATATTAACCAATCGACGTTGTACATAATATACCAATCATAATGCTTTAAGTATATAAATCCATCAAGACACTCTTTGAAGCATAAAAAGTTTGAATTCTTGAGCTTGAATGTCTAGAAAGACTTCTTCTGAGTCAAAGAAATGCGACTCAGTTTCATCAAAGATATATGCTGAGATTTCAGAGATTGGAGGAATATCTACCTGCTCACTAGATACAGTGAGAGCTATCTCAGTCTCAGCTTCCGGCTCTTCATCAGCATCTTTGCCGAAGGCAACTATGAATGCAAGTAGAGCCTCTTCTTCAGAATCCTCATCGAATGAGTAATAATCATCATCATGGTCCGGGATGTCTGGTACTTTTGTCCGTGTCAGCATAGCTTGGGCTACGGCCTTTGATGATCTTCTTTTGAATATTTTTTTCAACCACTCACGTTCCTCCTTATCCACTAGCAGACACTCAAATTCGAGATGGTCGAAGGAACCACACTGGAAGCATGGTCTGGGAGTTTGCTTCACAAACCTCTTATCTTTTGACTTGGGCGCGGCTTCCTGCTTGCCCTTAGCTTTCTCAAGGAGTTTTGACAGTCTCCTCATTTGTTCTTCTAGCTTGGAGATTGAGTTTTCATCTTCATTTACTAGAGATCCAGAAGTGGATTGGATCTCCTTCTTTGGAGAGCTGGACTGACCGACTCGAAGATCAGTCAGAAAGGGTTTCTTGGGCTTCCACTTAGAGTCCGTTTTGATGAAATAAGTTGTGTCTTCAGCTTGGGGTCCTGGCAAGCTGGTTGCTCGTATGGCCTCATTCTTGTTCACCATTTGTATATCCGATTTGTGGGCTTGAAGTTCAGCGAACACTTCTTTTATCATCATCTTCGGCAAATCTTTCTCCTTGAGGTCCGTGGTTTTCACAAACCAGTCCTCTTTCGGTATTTTTGATACGATTTTGGTGTTGAGTTCTGCACTTGTGTAGATCCTATCCAGTGCCTTGAGCTCGATGACTATTGCATTGAAGCGAGCTCCCATCGCTTTAATTGATTCTCCAGGTAGCATTTAGAAGGACTCGTACTTATCGATACAGACTTGTAATTTGTTCCTTTTCATCTGGTTAGTTTCCTAACACAGTGTGTCGAGATATTCCCACACTTTTTTAGCGCTGTTGAATTGCATGACCTCCTCCACCAGAGAGTCTGGTAAAGAAGATAATATTACTTCATGGGCTATGGAGTCGATCCGATTCCATCTCTTGTCTTCGGGGCTACATTCTCATACAATTTTTCAACCGTTCTTATGCCTTTGGCTCCGAGCGGGGGAAAGACCTTGGTGATTTTGATCGGTCCTATCTCTAGTACATCAACCATATCAGGATGAAAACTCTTCGGTTGAACGGAAGACCGCTTTTTCCATATGGGATACTTCTCAGCACGGTATGGAGGTAGCTTGAGAATATTCATTGTGAATATATTGTACCTGAGCTATAAGGATCTCAGTCCTAAGAGACTTAAAGCGACCAGCCTGGATACCACTTATTGGTCCCGTTTTTTAGAGTAATTGTAAATGCACAGCAGAAATAATTTTTTGTATAAACTCAAACTTATCCAAGCTGACGATTTCTTGTAGGTTTGGTTTGTCAAAAATGTTTATTTGGTACTTAAGTACAAGTATGCTTAGAGTCAGTTTCAGTTTTTAAACTTCAACATTTGAGTGTTGAGTTTTAAAAACAAGTAAGCTCATAAACTAAAAGCAATAAATACGACAAAAGATTATAGTTGTTCGGACACTAAAGGTCCTACGTCCACTCTTCAGACTCGAAGTCTGAAAATCCACTAAGATCAGGATTACACAGGTGCTCCTACGATCTATCGTTTGTCGGTGAATACCATGTCCACTGATCCACAAGCTCACTCGTCTGATCCTTGCTCGTCCTTCACTTCGCAGCTCGTTGGAGTGTGGGCACACCACGCAGCCTCCTCATCGTTGAAATGGGTGTTTAGAGTTTCCCCGAAACTATCAGCTTGCAGCAATAAGCCCGTAAGAATCAACGTACTGGACGTACTTGACTGTTGTAATCTTTCTTAGAAAGAAAGATTACCAAGAGATAACTTAAGAATAGATTGTTCTGAGACTCGTATTCACTAGAGTGACACACGGAATAGCATGAAAGTATCTAATTTTGACTTGAGAATTTGGCAGCGTTTCAGCAAGTTTGCAAGTTTGGTTTCAAGTTGACCTTCTTTTGTTGAAGTCCTCTGGTACTTATAGGTGAGACTTTGAAGGTTTGAATCTTCTAGTCATTAGAGATAAGGTGGATGTCATCCAATCAGACTGAATGTACTGTACTTCTCCCGCTTTTTCTAATCTCAATAGTGATTGTTCACCTTTTGTCAAAACGACAGTATTCGGTGAGTCACAGGAATCTCGACTGGCCAGTCCGAGGAATCTTAGACTGAAATCTAAGTTCGAGTTAGTAGACTTTAAGGAATCTCCAATCCTTAAAGTTTGATCTTGTCAGCACATTCCTCAGACGAATATTTTTTGTCTCTATGCGTCGGGAATGGAACTAGGTTTCCATACTAAAGCTGTCATACTTGCAAGTCCATGCTTTGTGACGTCATCAATCTGTTCAGGCTTGGTCCTCAACTGGTAAGTTTGGTATCCGGTCTGAGACAAGTCAGTTCCATACTTGGTGTTGTCCAAACTTGTCCATCCAGACTCATGTATCCTAGACTTGTAAGTTCAGACTGAACCATAATTTGTTTGAGTCTTGCGCAACTTAAAGATTGATCCTTTAGCCTGCCTTCAATCAGGCTGCGTGATGGTTGAGTACCGAATCACCCCAACTAGTGAACCATATAGCGATGGGTCATGGAATTCAGTACCGGAAGCAGTGCATGAAGCACCAAGAGCAAGTGGAGTTGCGACGGGCTTGGAATCGAGCAACTGAGCACGAGTAAGAATTTCGCAAGCATACTTCGACTGACCAAGGAATAAACTGGGAGATGTGTAGGACACTTCCAATCCTAGAAAATATCCAAGCTTGCCAAGAACTCACTGCGAATTTGCGATAAGAGAGCAGAAATAGAAGGAGAATCACTTCTCGTGATGATTATATCGTCAACATACACCAACAGATAAATAACGATAGAGACCCTGAGCTACTAGACGAGCTTTGTAGTGATCGACTGAGCCGTCAGCATGGAGCTTGGTGCGGTAAACCCACTTGGAGCCAACAAGGTTGGAGTCAGAGGGATGAGGCACAAGAGTCCAGGTGTGATTGTCATGCAAAGCACTCATTTATTCATTCATGGCTTGCACCCAATGAGGGGTTTGAGGGCCAATTTTACACCGCGGGGTTCAGAGGTGGCAGCGAGGGTGGAATGAAGATGTGATTAGTCAAGTAGAGCCTAGTAAATAGGGTAACATGTTTCAAAAATTCCGGACTTGACACAAGTTTGCATGGGTGAGATGGTTGGGGCCGATTGGGAGGAACGGGATCAATGTGTAGCTATTCAGGTGAAGGGGGAGGGCTATTCTGAGGAGGTGGTTGAACAGGTGTTGCATGTGTAGGGGGGTTATCGATGGAGGTACACATGCGGCAAGGAGGTTGTGGTTGTGGGGTTTGTGGAATCTACAGAGGAGACTGGGATGCAGGTGTAGAATTAATAGGAATAGAACAGTCAGGGAAGGAGTTGAGTGCGAGCTGGTATGCAGGTGTAGGAGAGCTCGCTTTTTTAACGAGAAACAGGACTCATCAAACCAAACATGCTGACATATGTACACGCATGAGGTTGTCGGATCCAGACATCGAAATCCTTTATGTTGAGTGCTATATCCGGCAAATATGCAAGTCAAGCTTCGCTGATCAAATTTATTCTTTGCATAGTGATGCGGTGTAAAAGTAACACTTTATCATGTTAAATTTTCAATCCGATGTTCTTCCACTTCGCCCTATAGAATACCATCTACTCGTATGAAACTTTATAGCTAGGTAACACTTTAGTCGTTGAGTTTCTATTAACTAGGCAAAATCGTAACAATCTAAACATAAATGAAATCAAACATATTTCCAATCATGATCAAGTATACTCCAATGATCAACTTAATCAATTCTCTCCAATTAGGTAGAAAAAGTTCCAAGTACAACAATGAGATAAGAGTGAATGTGGAGTGAATATCAAATGTGTGCAATTTAGATCAAATCATGATGTAAACCATTTTTAATTCCTAGGAGATTGAGCAATCCACCCTACACTAGTTAACCCCTTGTCACGGCGAGCTAACAATTGATGATACTAGAACTCTCAAACAATCACGTTATCGAATCCTAGACCACTCCTTCTAGAACGTAGATTATTGCCCTATGATCTATCTCCGCACAGGGATTGGATCTAAAATCATATGAATCTACACTATTCACAACGATTCCGCCCGCGTGTTGGCTGTAGCGTTCACATCAACTACCACCTAAGTTGGCTATTACCTACACCTAGGTGGTAAGGATTAAGATCTAGTGCAATTCAAGCTCTCAAAGGAAAGTAAACAATCATCATTCAATCTCGTTTAAACACATTATCCATTCAAACAACATTCACAAAAGAGTTTAGTTCCTCATACCTTCAATTTTGTACAATACAATAGAGAAAGTAATAGAATCCATTACAAAATTGATAGGTCTAATGTTGGTCTTCCTCAATTGCCTTCCTTGTACTCAATCTACCTCTTGATCTTCCTTGATCTTCACCAAATGTGGAGGAATGTGGCCTAGATCCTCTTGAATGTGGATGGGAAGTGTTTGGAAGATGGATTGGGAGAGAATTTTCCTAACAGTTTTTTGAAATTTTGGCAAAAGTCCTCTTAAAATTCGAGAATCCCCCTTTTATAGACGAGCAAACAGAGCCTAGGATCTCCCGGGCCGAATTTGGCTCGCCCGAGCTAGCTGAAAAACCGCCAGAAACTGCCAAAACCCGATCAAGCTCGGGCGAGCCAGGCTTGGCTCGGCCGAGCGGATCCTCTGAAATGCCAGGCCCGGTCGAGCAAGGCAGGGTCGGCCGAGCCAGGCCTATGTTCCACAAGGCTCGGTCGAGCCTGACCTGGGTCAGCCGAGCGATCTCTCTGAAATCCGGTCTCTTCCTTCCTTTTGCTCCGCTCGGTCGATCCAACTTCCTTTTGACCTTCGGCTCGGGCGATTTGCCTCCAAAAGTGTTGTTTTATGCTCAAAACTCAACCTACAACATTCCAAACACAAAACACGAAAACACAACAAAAGAGCAATACACATATCACATAGTCCCTGAGACACAAAAAAGCTCGACACCCGAATATATGGAAAGCATCATAGGAAGGTGATTGCGAGAATAAAACCTCAAAAGGTGACCGATTTTTTAGAGGTGCAAAGGGAAGACGGTTGATGGTATAGACCGCCGAGCTAAAGGCTTCAACCCAAAACAACAAAGGAGCAGAAGAATGAAATAATAAAGCAAACCCCATTTTCGTGATGTATCTATGCTTCCGTTCAGCTCATCCATTTTGAGCGGGAGTATAAGGACACGACATTAAGTGGCGAATCCTGCACTTAGCGAAATGAGACTTCAAATGGTTGTTTGTGAACTTAGAGCCTCCATCGCTTAGGAGTTTCTTAATGTAGCAAGAAAATTGATTCTCGACAAACTTCTGGAATTGCAAAAATATATCAACAAATTCCGACTTCGACCGCAGCGGATAAAGCCAGGTAAATCTGGAATAGTCGTCAATGAAAATAACATAATAACAATAACTAGAAACAAAAGGCATCGGGCAGGGCCCCATAAATCACAGTATAAGTTTCAACACACGAGAGGCATGCGCAGTAGATAAAGAGTAAGGCAGTCGTGAGCTCTTAGAAAATTGACAAGATCACACAAAGTAGGCGATGGCAAAATAGATGTAACAAAAAGTAAAACTCTTTTATTCTACAAAGAAATAATAGTGTTCGGCACATGGCCAAGGCATAAATGGCACAAATCAAAAGAACAAAGAGTGTTTTTACTAAAAGTAACAGTTGAAAGTGCATGAGATATTGAATCCAGCAAATACAAGCCCCTATCACGCCTTCCTTTCGCAAGAACCTCGCCTGTGTCCCGATGTTGAATGTGGAACTGAGACACAATAAAAGTGACATTAATAGGATAATCCGAGTCAATTTGCTCACATATAAGAGATTCTTCGTAAAACTAGGAACCACAAAAATATTATTAAGACAAAGATGGAGAGAGAGAGAGAGAGAGAGAGATCCAATACGGGAAATAGACAAAAGCGCACCCTTACCAATAGCAACATATTCATCTCTAGTATAAGAGGAGGACTCGTCCAAGGTAGCAGCATCCAAAGTGATGTGAGCGGTTGCACCTGTATCCAAATACCAGTCAGAAACATTAGACTGAGAGAGCGAGCAACCGGATGAGAAGGCCTCAACAAGACTAGCAGTTGGCGGTGATCATTGTGAGCAATCGAGATTCTGATCAAAGCGGTGTGGACAGTCAAAATCATCGTGATCAGTCGCACGATAGAAATAACACCACGAAGGACGACGACTGCGGTTCTGTTTGCCACGACCACGAGAAGAACCGCCACGATTACGACCTGCAGCAGAGGAACCCTTGCCACGGATTGAAGTCACAAATGCAGTGGGCTACAAAGGAGAGGAGCCGTCCATAGTTTTCTGAAAAAGTTCATGACTGAGGACACGAGATGATAACATTTGAAAGTCTGAAAGAGGCTCAGGAGTAAGCTGTGCTGCGACAAAGCAGAAAAAGAAGGGTCGAGACCCCAAAGAAACCAATGCGACTTATCTGATTCGTCGAGTGGGCGTTCGATAGTAGATAGTTGGTCACACAAACACTTGAACTTGCTGCCATATTCAGCGACTGGGAGCGACCCGCGTTTGAGAGATAATAAGTCATCTTTCAGGCTAATTTCACGAGCCTCTGAGCCATGACGATACGCGCGAATGAGCGCCTGCCAAACATCCTTCGTGGTTTTGCAACCAATCACAAGAGCCATGGACTCCTCGGTTAGGGTAGACACAAGAAAGAGCTGGTCGCGGGAAGACCAAGTTGCAAACTCGGGGTTTGGTCGGTGGAAGTAACTAGTCCGCAGATGGAGGAGGCGAGGATCCATTTAGAAAGGGCGTGAATTTTTGGCTAACGAGTAATAGCTCGAGTTGGGCGTGCCACAACAGGAAATTTGTGGATGTTAATTTTATGTTGATCATATGAATCATAGTAAACAAGGAAAGGGTGGGAGAATCACCGTCAGCCATTAGGAAAAGCGATGGCGGGGGAAAAATTTGGAGAAGGAAGGATTAGGGTTTCTTGCTTTTGGTTTGGCTAATACCATATTACGATATTAGAATCTTTCTTCTCATTGAGTAATATCTCAATGGGAGATATATATACATACAACTTGTACATAAAAATAGGAAAAATGCAACTACCAAATATAATATTTACATATATATGAAGGCTACGTATTTTCTGCATGATTATTCTTTAACAACTAGAAAAAAAATAGGAAAAATGAATTAAAGAAATGAATCGGAATTTAAAATCAAATTTTAAATCTGGTGATGTGCATTTTTATAAAAATTTGCTAACATTTACATTATATTTCTTAATTTAGCAAATTGGAGCGGATGCATGATGGATGGTATTTATTAAGTCATGTTGTGATGGAGACAAATGTATCTAAAACCATTAATTTTGGCTAAATTTTTTCTTTAGCAGAATTGTAGTTGAGGTTAAACAAAAATCTATTTAAGCATCCAAAACAGGTCTATATCTTGTATTTTCTTTGAATTCATTCTTGGTTTCCTGAGGTAAGTAGATTTCAGTGATTTTTAAGTAAGGGGAAAGGGATTTCGAGTAAGGATTATATCTCGAAACTACTCATTAGGGTGATGTGACTTTTAATGATACACTAAAACTATAGTATTTATTTGGATGTAAAGAATGGGAAAATACAGCCAGAGTATCAGCGATCATCACTTGCAAATACTATTTGCTTGTGCTCTGTTTGCTTTGATCGTTCGAGTCAACGGCCAGACCGGCGGCCCGGTTCCTCTTACACTCATTGATGGTGCACTTGAAAAGGGAGCAGGTTGATATATCTCACATCGATCCATATCATTTTTTTTTTATCATTACTTATATAATAATATATATACGATTAATCTTTGATGTTTTGTCATTTGTAGTTTGTATCGATGGAAGTCCGGGAGGCTACCACTATGATCCGGGGTCTGGGGATGGAGTCAATAACTGGATTGTTTATCTAATGGTTTTAACTCTTTAACCTTGCTATATTTTTTTTCAACATTATTTTATTTACAATTTATTGATTAAAATAAAGAATTTCCACATTTTATTGAACTAACACTAATATTCTCACATTTTGTTTTAATTTTAGGGTGGTGGATGGTGTGCTCAATACACGTGTTACCTGAGAATTGGTCAATTCCATGGTAGCACTAACAACATCACATCTATGGAATTTAATAGTATAATGAGTTCCAACCAGACAGTTAATCCAGGTAAATAGGCATATTCAAATATTAATTAGCTCATGTATATACTTTTTTATGTGCACTTTGACAGTCTAATAAATCTTAAAAATAATTATTAATTTATGACTTAAAAGATAAAAATTAAATTCAGAACCCAAAAAAATTTACAACTTTCAATCTAAATTCAGATATTGAGATCGTAAATTTAGAATTTTTTTGGGTCCAATTTATCTTTCAGAGTATTCAATTGACAAGTGAAAATTACCTTTCAAGTTCTTAATTGATCATATTTATAAATTTAATCTTATTGAACAGACCCTCATACTTAATTTAATTTTAAATTAGGCATGATACTCTTGCATTTAAGTCTTTGAATAATTTTAAAAAAATATCAGCGTCATCATTTAAAAAATCAAAATCTTTATTATTCTCAGATTTCTATAATTGGAATAGAGTTTTCATTCGATACTGTGATGGATCATCTTTTCTGGGAGATACTGAACAAGAAGATCAAGTAAGTTATATGATTTAATTTTTTATTTGAAATTATATATATATGCATTGTTCGTCAAAATCGAATAATTATTTCTATATAATTCTTATATACATTCATGTTCACATGAGGTGCAGGGACACAACGTGCAACTTAGAGGATCGAAAATTTTCAATGCGGTAATGGATGAGCTGTTGAACGTAAAAGGAATGAAAAATGCCAATAATGTATGGTTTATAATATAAATTTCATTAATAATTTTCCAATAAGAAACTTTAATATTAATGGATTATTTTTTTTTTATGACGATGAAATTGCAGGCTATACTTATTGGTGGTTCGGCTGGTGGATTAGCAACTATATTACATTGCGACGGCTTTCGAGCACTTGTACCTCAAGCTAAAAACGTCAAATGCATCGCAGATAGCGGTTTCTTCATTCGAGCGTAAGATTATGCTTCAATAAAATCCTATTATTGAATGAGTTTATAAGGAATACAATAGAAGATAAAGAAGAAAAGAAATAACAACTATGTCTCTAATAAAATATAAAAGATATGAAGAGATATAAAATATCCTAACATCTATAATGCATTTTTGACAAAAAAAAAATGTTAAAAAGAAGAAAATATCAGTGATTAATTTGATCAGTTCACTCAAATTTAACATCTTTTAAATTTTAACGCGTAATCAGTTGATCCATTCCCTCTCTATATATAATATTAATCAATATGCATGGAATTGTTATAATGAGAATAGATCCGCAAATGAAAATTAAAAAATATTAAGAGAAGCCTTAGAAACTAAAATATTAAATACATCATCAGTTAAAAGAATATCATATAAAAATAAAAACTTATATCAGTGTTAACTTTCTAAAGATGGTTTTATAAATATTATGTTTCATTAATAAGTTAGCGATTAATAATATTAATCACTTGATCAATCATTACTAAAGCCTCACCCAAGGCCTGCTAAAGATCATCAATTCATTATTTTATAACGTGGTTTATTTTTAATATATTTTTCTAGTTAATATTAATATATTCTAATTTGAGGATAATTATTTTTTCTTATATTTTTTTTAAAAACAGAAAGGATCTCCCTTATGCCGACTTCAGAGAGCGGGTTTTCGCTAAAACGGTGGCGTTCCATGTATATACCCTCCTTATCTTTCATAATAAATATTTGATTAAATAGTTTGAATATTTATCTATTTTATTGACATATTATGTTGTAGAATCTAACCAACATATTGCCTACGTCATGCACCTCCAAAATGAATGCAAGTTTGGTGAGTTGAGTTGCATAATTAAATAAGTAATATTATTTTGATAAATGCAATGATATATTAATTATTATAACTATTTGTTTTACATAAATATTTGTAGTGCCTGTTTCCTGAATATTTGGTTGATGATGTTCAGACACCACTCTTACTACTGAATCCCATTTTCGATTCATTTCAGGTATCACAACTTTTATTTGTGTGGGTTTTTAATTCTATCAACAATTTCTTCCGGCTCAAGATTAAATTTCCTTTTACTTTTAACTCACTTAAATCATAAAGCTGTCATAAGATTTTCCATAATTTTACATTAAATTGACCCAAGCACACCCTAAGTTGCACCCAAATGGGTGTTATTATTAAGGTTGTGTATGGTCGAAACTAATCAGATTCATCAAACCAAAATAATTAGATTGGTATCCCAAATTGAATCATATTGGTTTGACTGGTCGTATTTATAGTATTATTTAAATATAATAACATTAATTAAATGCTATCTGATAGAAAATTAATATATCAATTATAATGATAAATATGTTTGAGGTGTATATGATTTTTTGAAATACACCGCTTTAAATTAATATTTATATCAATCTTTTCTACAGTTGTGACCTCACTTCTTTCACTTTTCAATGATTTATATTGATGACATGTGAAATATATTTTTGTTTATTTTATCATTTGCATCGTTTGTTGAATCAATATTTAGATGGTCAAAACGATATTTTAATTTTATTATTTGTCGAATAATATTTTAAACTATTTAAACGGCCTTACCAAATTGTTTTAATATTTATTTTGGGTGGTTTAGTTTAAGAGATTTGCAAAAGGTATTTATTGGTTTAATCGATATTTCACCCTTCAAACCAGTTAAATTGGACCGTGCATCCCGTTAGTTACTACCATTGTTTTTTTTTTTTTACAGAAATATTTACTAATTTCAATCAAATATATAAATTTTTTTGGCTCAGATACAAGTTAATTTGAGACCTAATCCCCCAGATGACATGGGTTGGAATAGTAGCTGCACAAATGATATTGCTAATTCCGTTCCTGTCCCTACCCCTAAAACCTGCACACCACCTCAGATGCAACTCATTAAGGGTATGTATGACTTTTTCAACCTTTATTATCAGAATTGCAATCTTTATTCATGTAGAAATAGAAATGAAGTTTGGAATATAATTCCAGATTTTGGGGCTGCATTCATGGATGCAATAAATGGATTAGGCAGCAGTGCTTCAAGAGGACTCTTCCTCACTTCTTGCTATGGTCACGTTCTCGCCGAATTCAATGATTCATGGACTGGAATACACCTCCAAAACAAGGTAATTAATTCTTCTATACATGTTTTATCATGACAAAAACTTGCGTTAGGCACGCCTAAACGATTTAGGTAGGTTTTATTCATACTCCAATGGATTTACCCATCCCAAATAGGGTTTATTAATTTTCAATTAGGGAATATTAGATGGGTTTGACTTGGGTTAATGGATAAAACCCGCCTAACAGTTTAGGCGTGCCTAACCTGAGACTTTCCCTTTTATTATATATCGACCACATTTGTATGATATTTTCTCGCATAAAACTTATATCCTCTGATTTTTAATTACTTTGTGTGTTTAATAAAAAAAGTAGTTGAGTTTGATTTAGAAGAGAAAATAATGCAGTCTAGTGTGAGATCATTTTACGGAGCACCAGTTTTAAATTTTATATGCTTAAGATGATTGTGATTAGGATTGACAATAGTATAATCAATCCATTGGATCTTACACTAGCTCTATTAATTCGCTGTTATATCAAATGATTTTTTTTCAATTGAAAATATGTTTTGTTTATTATCAATCTAAGATACGAAAGATAGTTTATTTATTTATTTATTTCGGACTCAAAAGAAAAATCTCAATTCAAGACTTTAAAAAATATATAGAATTCTCAATTATGAACCTCGTGTACTATTTTATTAATTTTGAATTAAATTAATGTGTCTATTCATGATGTTAAATTGGAGCATATTCAATCAACGGAGTCTTTTGTTTAGCACTACATAAATTTGTACGCCTCAATGTGAAAGAATCAATACTTAGGCTGTTCTAAATTTCTTTTTGTTAAAATAGAATATATTAATTTAAACTCACCTAATTCAATGTATTAAAATATGTCAAACTCATGACCTTTTGATCTTAAATAATTTGTGTTTACCATTGTGCCCGAGTGGGCACGATAACGATTGCTCTAAAATTTAATAATTGTATATGGTTACCAAATATCTTTTCTATTATTTATGCAGACTATACCAGAAGCTATTGCAGATTGGTATTTTGATCGAAGTCCTCTTAAGTTGATCGATAATCACACCGATGCTCCTTTGGATTGTATCCCAAAGGTTGAAATTGCCTCAATGTAATATTCTGGATTTAATTAAGCTGTTTAACGCTTAATTAAAATAAATAAATGAATATTTATTTTTTTGCAATTTAAATTATGTTATTTTTGGAAACGAGAAATGACATTCGATGAGACACAAGGGTCAATTTCTAACTTGTAATATACCAATGAGTTCGTTTCGAGAAAACCTAAGTGACCGCGTTGTCACATTTTCCATAAGAAAAATGAGTGCGCGAATTATTATTTAAATATAATAACATCGCATTTAAATTCACAATTTGCACTCGGAAGGTCCATTTCTTAAACCGAGCTAGGGAATGCTTGGAAATAAAATATGAAAGAATACGAAATAATCGGTAAAATTTTCCGAGACCCGAGTAGTGATTTATAAATTGTTGAATTTTAAGAAATTGGACGATATTTATATCTCCAAAAATTTGAAAAATAATAAGAATGAGATGGGTTCGTTAAATGGAGTATTTCCAAGTAATTTTATGTATAAACGGACTAATACAATTCAATTTGGAGAACCGAAAAGTTGAATTATTGAAGAAAAATATACACGAGTTGAGGTGGGAGGACTATGTGACGAGTTCTTCGCAACGAAGAATCCGCCACGTATGTCAATAGAGTGGGCGGCATGCTTTGCGTAGGGGACAACTATTTTTCAGGTTGAGGCGGTGATGTGTGTGTAATTTACCCATATGTGAAGTAAAATAAAAAACAATTCATTACACACATATTTGCAAACATATTTTTCTTCAATTTTCCAAACACCCATCCCTTACGCATGCCACCATCACTGCCACCTTCGCTGCCCTGCTCCGATCATCTACGATTGCCGCCATACAAGACACCACCACCATCGTGAAGCTCGTGTTGCAAGGAAGTTGTGGGATTTGAGAACGCAAGATTCCGTCGAGAGACAACGAATTTATCCGCGTGTAAAGGTAAGCTGTTGATATTTCAATAATTTTTCGATGTCGGCTTAGAACTCGTATGATGTTAGATCGGACTATGGCTTACATTTTCGTGTTCCTTGAGTCGTAGGGAACTCGTAGGTGTAAAGAAATCAAGATTTGGACGTCAAAAACTCTCTGCCACCATCACTGAAATTTCTTCGGTGAGTGCGTCGACCACCATAATTTTCCGACGTGTTCACGTGATTTCGAATGTTTGAAGCATGTTTTCGTGATCCTTAGATACCTAGGAGCATGCTAGTATGGTTGGTGTTGAAAGTGTGTGAAATGGTAGAAAACTCGAGTTACAGTTGCAGCTCGTCAATGCATCGAGGAAGATGACGTGCGTAGATCGACACAGCCTGTGTCGATCAACACACGTGCATCGATCGACGCACAGCCCCATCGGTCGACACGCATGTGTCGGTCAATGTGAGCCCGTGTCGATCGACGTCGAGTCTGCCGAGAAGTAGTGATGTCGAGTTGCGTATTTGTGTCGACTAAGCACATATATTGATTAACGGCATGCATGTCGATTGACATGGATGTGTTGACCGACACACATGCACGTCGGTTGACAAGGAGACAGATAAATTGATTTCCTCGTCCGATTTTGATTCGAATTGAGTTGTTTTCGATGTTTAAGCATGATACATGATTAATAAAACATGTTATGAGTATGATTAGGTGTTGGATTATGAAATCGAATATCAAGTTTGACTAATTCGATTAAAGTAAAGTTAAACACATGATTAGTATTCAAATGTGATGAACGTGAATTGAAATGAGTTGATTAGTTAATCATAATTTTGTTGATTGAGTTGGAGGATGTAACATGTGAAGAGAATACGTGTTGAATAATTTGAAGGTGTCACTTAGATGTCAGTCATAGGTCCTGATTACGTCAAGTATTGTCAGCTAGGACTGATTGAGATACTTAGACTATCCATCCAAATCCTAATTAAATGTATATAGTGTGATTATTATTTGAAGGGGAGTTAAAGGATAAGGTCGATACAACTCAACTGCACAAATAACAAGAGCATCTAATTTTCTGTTAGCAAAACACAGGTGGGGACTATTTCTGTAAAAATAAATGCATTTTCGAGCTTTAAGCTCAGCTTTCAAAATGAGTGTGAAAATGTTTTGTTTTAAATTGATTGCTATGCTTAAACTGTTTTGTGCTATCATATTTGTACCTCTGTCGATTGCTATCGTCAGAGAGTTTATTTAATGAGAATAAACCAGGATTGTGCTGCGCCAATTTCATTAAAAGAAAAGGTAGGGAGCCTTATTTATTTGCCATAAGGTAGGTAGCTTTATGAGCACTGTTGCGGGTGTTTTTGTGTAATAGAAAGCCGAAGAACGAATTTGTTAACTCAAAATGTAATAACAAAATTTGTGATGCAGATAGCTGAAAAAAAGATTGAAAAAGCTAACGCTAAATTGGAATGGAATACAATTATTGACTGATCGAACTGCCTTGAGCTGTTTTGATCAAATAATTTGACAAATAAATAAGGAATAACGCTTAATATGATTAATATGCTCTCTTTTTTGCTAAGGTCACGATTAGCCCCCTGATTCCGCCTTCACTGAATATTTATAGAGCTCTTCTGATGAGAAACGGCTCCGAGTCCTCCGCCTCGCAATAATGGCTAGTAATTAACCTCTCAATGCGCGCATGTTTCTGTTTCCGTGAGATCCACCCTTCGCCTTTATTCGCATTTATTGCTCCAATCCGCACATGCATTTTATCGTTTTATCGAACTGATCACATCGACCTGCCCTACAATCGAACTATCCTTCCATTTGGACCCCTTTCCAGTTGGATCGAACTGCTTCCAGCCATGCTTTATTGCGAACTGGTTGAGGCAAATCAATCTCCCATTTTTGGCTTGTTTATTGGGCCTTTTCCTGGTCCGATTAACCTTTAATTTCTGCAAAATAACCTTTGGGCCGCGTTCTCAGACCTCTTAATTGGGTCGTTATTTCTAACCCCAACAATAACCCATTCGGCTTAGTGAGGTACTTTCGTAGGAGCTCGGTAAGTCGAATAATTATAAATCAGTCTTTACTAATTTCTTATTTCCAGATGTGTGGCTCTTTGAACCTTTTAAAAAGAGTTCGGGGTATTGTGAAGTGCTTTTTAGCATCTTCTCGGCCCGAAGAGTCAATTCCTCTGTGGGTGAATCTTCTAATTCGTACTCCTCCGTAAAGTCGTGACGAATGCCGAAGGCCGCGGGCCTGAAACTGCAGCGCGTTACAGTTCGGTTCTGTCTTTCTGTTAGCCATCTGGTTGCCCCTCACGAGGGTTTTTAGCTTTTGAGATGGGAGCATATTCATGTTATCAAACTGCCTGCAGTTCTATTTGATCGTACTCCCATGGAGTTCGATGAGTCGAACTCGTTTTGAATTTTCCCGCCCAATTAGCTATGGCAATTGCGTGATTTCCACTTTGACTGGGGTTAATCACGGGCAGATGGACGGTGGCTGATCTTTTAATTGCCTCCGCTAGGGAACGATTATTCGCACTTTCTCCCACATTTTCACTCATTTCTCCGGCAATTTGATTCAAAAGCACCTTTCAGTATTTCCTCTTCAATTCTTCTCTGGTTTTACGGTTTATTCGATTAAAGGTACTTGTTTACTTCTTCTCCTTCTTCTCTTTTTTAATTTTATTCTCGACTGTGATACTGGGGATTTTGGATTTGGATTTTTTATGAAATTAGGTCTCCGGTCACTGGTCTGACTATCTCCATTCGTCCTTCTGTCTTGTCCAATTAGGTTTTAGCCCCTTTCCTTAGTTATGTCGTCGAATCCTGAATTTCAAAACCCTACGAGTCATGATTCTGATGACCATATCCCCGATGCCACCTTTCACCCCGTCTCCTGAAAGGGACCCGATCATTCCCTCCACCGTCGAGCCTGATTGGGGCCTGCTTCTGTAGGGATTTTCAGTGAACCGAATCACAATATCCCATGTGAATCGGATCGATTTATGGATATTGCATATAATTAAAAATTCACAAAAACCTAGCATGCTCCTATGAATTTAATTAGATTCGTGGATTGAGAGTTACCGTAATTCCGTAGACTCTGATTCGATCTTTCGCATTTGAATATCCAACTTTAATTCAACCACGCGATTCGATTAAATCTGCGAAAACAGAAATTAGAAACTTAATATCTTGATAAAATCGAAAATAAAGAATAAGGAAGAAAGACATCTCTGTTCTCCAGATCAGATCTTCAGGGTTGTATTGTAGGGTTTTCCAGTGAACCGAATCACAAAAACTAATTGAACCGGACCGATTTATGGATATTGCACACAGCTAAATTCACAATAAAACCTAGCATGCTCCTATGAATTTAATTCTTAGAATTGTGGATTAAGGAATTACCGTTATTCCGTAGAGTCTGATCCAATCTTTCAAGTTTGAATATCCAATTCCAATTCAACCACGCGATTTAATTTAATCTGCGGAAACAGAAATTAGATATCTAATTTCTAGATCAAAATATAAAACAAAAAAAGAAAAGAAGGAAATCGGTTCTCTAGATTAGATTTTCATATCTGTATCCCAAAGCTGTTCAGATCTGCTACTGGTGAGGATTCCACAGATCTGTAATGTAGGCCAAAGGTGAAAAACTCTTCTCCTCCCTCTACAGTTGGCGCCGCCCAACTCTCTCTCTCCCTAGGGTTTCAATTGATTTGAATGTTATGAAGGTGGCTAGGGTTTCAGAGAGAGAGAGGTCTATTTATAGACCTAGGGTTTTATCCCTAATGGGCTACTGGGCTCCATTCAGCATATATTATTTGGGCCAGACCTGGGACCGAATGCAAATAATAAGTGGGCCTATAATTAATTAATTCCCATGTCCACAACCCAGGACACAATTAATTAATTAATATTAATTCTTTTTCACCACAGAATTAATACTGACCTACCCCTTTATTACCACGTTATGAGAACGGGGTGCATTAATTGAGAATCCCCATATTTAAGGTTACCGGACATCCATTAATTAATCAGAGCCTCTGACAAGCTCTAACTATAATTAATTAATCGGAGCTTCTGACAAGCTCTAACTACAATTAATTAATATCTTATTATTCCTGAGTAGTACCACTCAATCCTTATCACTCGTGCCTCAACTTAATCAGCCTGCAGGACTTTGGCACGATGAATGTTATTGAGCTCCTGAGGGAATGTCCCCATCCTATTACTCGGATATGGTTACCTAAACCCAGTCTCAGGCGGTACTACACGAACTGCTGTTACCCAAGATGCGGATATACAAGCACGTTACTTAGGCTCTCCACCATGGCAAGTCAAAGCAACAGTCAACCCGTGCAAACCCCTGAACCTTCGTTAGGGTTTGGACTCAATCAATATCGAGATCTTGTATTCGCTGATGTCAGACAGTCGAATACATCTCACTACGGTCCATCAATACGCCACCCCTGCGTACCAGCATGTCAAGTAACCAAGACAGACTACTTATTCCGACAATGCCGCAGCCATCCAGACAGATGTATCCTCATATGCTGTCTCGGCTGTGATCAGGTTTATGTCTCACTAGGTCAAGTGATCATACTGTCTTCTGCGATCTACAACAAAACGTATGATCGTCCCTATCGGTGAGACAAGAGGATACCATTGTTACATACATGTAAGATTGTTTAACAGATAGGAGAAATAAACCATCGTATACTCATTATAATAAATGCTTTCAGTATACAAAACCCATCAATCTCCCACTTCTACTCAAAGCATAACTAAGCTATTACAGAGTATACAGTCTGTCTATCTAGCTTGCTATCTCTTTAACCACTGTCAGTGGTCGGCATCCACCTCAGACCCAGCTCATGAATATATCTTTCGTAAACTTTCTGCGGCAAGCTCTTTGTAAATGGATCAGCAAGGTTGTCTTTAGAGTCAATCTTCTTGATCAACACATCACCTCTCGATACGATTTCTCGTATGATATGGTACTTTCTCTCTATGTGTTTGCTTGCCCTATGAGACCGCAGTTCCTTTGAGTTCACCACTGCACAAGAGTTATCAGAATAAATTGTGATGCTTCTCGACAAACTCGGAATCACGCCCAACTCTAAAAGGTAGTTCTTGAGCCATTACCCCTCTTTCGAGGCATCGGAGGCGGCGACATATTCCGCCTCCATGGTGGAGTCTGTAGGGTTTTTCCGTGAACCGAATCACCAAAACCAATTTGAACCGGATCAATTTATGGGTATTGTGCAGAATTAAATACATAATAAACCCTAGCATGCTCCTATGAATTTAATACTCAGATTTGTGGATTGAGAGATTACCGTAATTCCATCGAGTCTGATCCGATCTTTTGCGTTTGAATTTCCAACTTTAATTCAACCACGCAATTCGATTTTATCTGCGAAAACAGAAATTAGAACTCTAATTTCTAGATAAATTTGAAAATAAAGAAAGAAAAGAAAATAGAATTTTGTTCTCCAGATCAGGTCTTCAGATCTGTATCTCAATGCTGTTCAGATCTACTACTGGTGAGGACTCCGTAGATCTGTGGTTTGAGCAGGACCAGAATCGAAATTCTCCTCCCTTTCTCCTTGAAAATGGCGCCCACTCTCTCTCTCTCTAGGTTTAGTGTTTTTCAACTGTCATACAACTTATGAGAGAGAGCTGTCTATTTATAGACCTAGGATTGTAAACCCTAATGGGCTCCTGGGCTCAATTCAGCATATTTATTTGGGCCAGACCTGAGACCTAATGCAAATAATAAAGTGGGCCTATAAACTAGTTAATTCCAATGTCCACAACCCAGGACACAGTTAATTAATTAATATTAATTCTTTTTCACCACAGAATTAATACTGACCTTCTCCTTTATTACCACGTTATGAGAACAGGTTGCATTAATTGAGAATCCTCATATTTAAAGTTACCGGACATCCATTAATTAATTGGAGCCTCTGACAAGCTCTAACTACAATTAATTAATATCTTATTATTCCTGTGTAGTACCACTCAATCCTTATCACTCGTGCCTGAACTTAATCAGCCTGCAGGACTTTGAGACGATGAATGTTATTGAGCTCCTCAGGGAATGTCCCCATCCTATTACTCGGATATGGTTACCTAAACCCAGTCTTAGGCTGTACTACACGAACTGCTGTTACCCAAGATGCGGATATACGAGCACGTTACCTAGGCTCTCCACCATGGCAAGTCAAAGCAACAGTCAACCTGTGCAAACCCCTGAACCTTCGTTAGGGTTTGGACTTGATCACTGTAAAATCTACAGATTAATTATAGCAATAGTGGCAAATAAATTTGTAAACCCTAAGGTTATCGATCCAGGGGAATTGTGTGGGGAAACTATCCTATATACTAGCTATGATCCTAAAATTCATTGTTTGAGGAATTCAAAATCAGGGTTTTAACTTAGAAAATAAAGATGACAATAGGGAAAATTAAAGATGTTTTGAAAGCAAATTAAAAAGAACACAGATTCTAGGGAAGAATTCTTATTATGGATAACATGTAGGAACCAATTAATTTAACAGGTGGAATAGAGCAACAATGCTATATTTCCTTGTTTGGCAAATATAACCTAGATTACTAATTAGTGACTATCTCCGCTCGGTCTCAAAGTACACCAAATTAGTCAATCTGATAAGCAAATCAGTTCAATTCCTACAGTCTAGTACATCTGTTTGGATAATGTAGATTGTACCATGCATTCCTATTCCCACTATTAATATTCACCTCTCGGTCCTTCTATCAATAGCTAGACATCTAAATTAATCGTCACCTCTCGGTCCTTGAATTAATCTAGAATTAGAAAATAAACGCAGGAATCATGAACTTAATTAATTAATCCTAAAATGCATCCATAATAATATCAACCCCTAGAACCCGCTAGGGTTTATAGCCACTCATCGCAGATAGAAATCCAAAAGAAAACATATTAAATTGCATAAAAGTAAAGAACTTACAAGAAAATAAAAGGGTTTTGTGTTCCCCAAGTCTCCAAACTCTAAAAACTAAATTGTAGAATGAAAATATGATGATTGGTATTGAAAAATTGAATTTAGTAGGCTATTTATAGGGGTGGATGTGTATCCTATCAAATCTAGGGCTAAAGATATGAATAAATCCGATTTTCATCGAATTTCCGCTCCAGCAGACTCGTTGGCGTCGATCGTGGCTGATTGGCGTCGATCAACGTGACCATCTCTTCAGCGTCGATCGATGCTGATTGGCGTCGATCGACGTGGTCTCTCGCCCCTTCTGCGCGGTCTCACGGTTTTGGCCATAACTTCCTCTCCCGAACTCCGATTGACCTGATTCCAATTGCGTTGGAGAGCTAACTCAAAGCATCATCCATTGCCATATGCCAATAGCCTGAATTCTCCTTGTGGAAGAACTCTACACTGCTACTCTTACACGTCACTGCTTTCGGAATGATTTTCAAGTGAATTTAGGCCTAAAACCTGCAAAAACACCAAGATGCGCATAATACCACCTAATATAGACTCATGCATAGAATATATATATATAAACCCAATAAAACTACATAAAATAGTAGAAAATAATATAGATAAGCGAGTATAATAATGAGCTTATCACTTATCCCCTCCGTCCTTGGTTGTCGTTATAGACGACGATATCGTGGTGGGGAGTGATATTTGGTTTACCTATGAAGGCCTCGACCTTTCATCCCTAACCCGTATTTTGGCTCAGGTTAATCGGGTCAACCCGCAGGTTTCGGGCTAAATTGACATCCCCACCTGTACGTAGCTCAGCTGGTAACCCAGGTTCAGACGGCTCGGGGCCTCATGGAAAAGATGGGAGCGCAAGTGGACACCATGACCCAAAATTACCAGCTCCTTGAGCAAGATAACCGACGGCTGCAGCAGCAACTTAACGCGCAACCAATAGTGGAGGAGCCAGGAAGCACAATTAGAGGGCGACCCGCTACGGCTATGGATCTGCGAGATGAGTTCAATCAAACTATAGAAAATGGGACCGAGCATGCAATGCCGAGAACTCCCTCTGAGATCAACGTGTGAACCCGGACCTGCTGACGAGCCTGGGTGTAGCGGGCAATGCTATATTGGAGCAGATGGAAAAGCGATTCGAGCAGCGGTTGAACTACTTTGAATCGTTAATGGCCAGGGTGCTAAGCCTCCCATCACCAGAAAGAATTATCCCCAGAGAAAGTTATGCGGAGTTGACATTCGCGCCTGAGATCGCGGAGGCCGAGCTCCCGGATTGATTCACTCCGCCCAGCTTCGTACTCTACGATGGCACTTTCAATCCGGAAAACCATGTAGCAGTCTACAAGCAAAAAAAGTTCGCGTTAGCGATTCCCAACGCACGACATGAGGCCTGCATATGTAAAAGCTTTGGCTCAAGCCTCACTGGAACCGCCCTTCAGTGGTTCATCAACTTGCCAAGGGGATCGATTTCAACTTTCTCCAAATTGCACCAGCTCTACCTCCGATAGTACTCGAGTAGCAGGTAGCTCGATAAGCATCCAGATGATTTGTACGCGGTGATCCAGAGAACTGGAGAGCCACTTAGAGCTTACCTGTCACGGTTTAACAAAGAAATAGTGGTCGTGCTGAACTGTCCGAATAGCATCACAGTACGAGCGTTCACCAAGGGCCTGGACGTCGATTCTAACCTCTATAGGGAGCTGTCGATCTACCCCTGCCAGACTATGGATGATGCCCTCAACCGAGCATGGGCATTGATCAAGTGGGAGGAGGATGAGTTTTACAAAAAGGCACGGAGCAATGGGGGTAGGCCGGTGGCCCGAGATGACCAATGACGCGAACAACGAGATAGGCGCTCTGCGCAACCGCACCCGTACAGTCGTTCGTCAGGCCGCAAGCCACCACAGGTAAACACCCTGAACTCCTACGTTCCGGAGTATACCCTCACAATCGAACCGGCAGATCTGGTACATAATTTACTCCGATAGATACCAGAGAAGGTAAGTTGGCCGCATAAAAAGAAGACCGACCTATCCATGAGGGACCCTATGAAATTTTGAGACTTCCACCACGACCATGGGCATACTACGGCGGACTATCGCGCGTTACGGTTAGAGGTGGTTGAGTTATTGAAGAAGGGTCTGCTAGCAGAATTCTTAATGAATAAGGGGAAACGGACCTGGACCTGAGAAAAGTAGACCGCGTCCCGCAAGAGAAGCCGACCGGATTGACGAATCACCGACCCTAGTTTGCATCATCAACTGTATCACCGACGGTTCGAGATTAGTGGAATAACCAGCTCCGCTGCCAAGCGGGCCAGGAGGCAGAATTGTGAGGAAGTCGCAGTGCTTCGAAGTAGTCCGACGCATACACCAATCGAGTTTACGGATAAAGAAGCACCAAGATTGAACCACCCGCATGACGACGCCCTGGTACTCTCTCTACAGATATTGGACTGCATCGTCAAGAGAATCTTGGTGGATAACCACAGCTCAACTAATATCCTCTTTCAAAACGCATTAAAGGAAAATGAAGATCCCTGAGGAAAGGATTGTGAAGTGTCCGACCCCATTGATCGGATTCAATGGAGGAGTGCAGATGACCGTGGGGACCATAAATTTGCCAACCTAGTGCAGCGGAGTTCGACACGATGTGTCTATTTTGATCATCAATGCACCTAGCACTTATAACGCACTACTGGGACGCCCGTGGCTCCATCAGCTCAGAGCAGTGCCATCCACGTACCATCAAATAGTTAAGTTTCCAACCCCAGATGGAGTTCAAGTGATCAAAGGCGAGCAGAATGCTACCAAAGAATGTTACTATGAGAGCTTCAAAGCAATGTGCTCGTAGCAACATTTCCCAACCAATCCGCCACTGCCACCACCAAGGGAGTTCGACAGTACGATGGAAGTGGGGCTCGACCCGGCAGACCCAAATAAAAAGACCAACATCGGAAGCGATCTCGATCCAGGTGTCTCGAATGAGCTCTTGGAGTTCTTAGCCAAGCAGCGCTCGGTGTTCGCGTGGTCACACAAGGACATGGTCGATATAGATCCAGAAGTAATGACACATTAGTTGCAAGTTAACCCCAACATGAAACCCGTGCAACAACGAAGGAGGAAAGTTGTGCTAGAAAAGAATGAGGCTATCAACAAATAGATATAAAAGCTACTTGACATCGATTTGGTTAAAGAAGTGAAATACCCGACATAGCTAGCTAATATTGTAGTGGTAAAAAAGAAGAATGGGAAGAATCGAGTGTGTGTGGACTGCACAGATCTCAACAAGGCTTGCCCAAAGGACCCGTATCCTCTGCCGCACATCGATAGTATCGTCAATGCCACAACGGGTCATGAACTCCTAAGTTTCATGGACACGTTTTTGGGATACCACCAAATCATGATGCACCTAGACGATCAGGAGAAGACGGCGTTCATGACGAATAAGGGAATCTACTGCTATAAAGTGATGCCCTTCGGACTCAAAAATGCAGGCTCGACCTACCAGCGGCTGGTAAACAAGATGTTCGAGCCTCTCATCCGCAAAACCATAGAAGTATACGTCGACGATATTTTGGTAAAGTCTAAGAAGGCCTTCGAGCACGTACAACATTTAAAGCAAGCCTTCGATATCCTGAAGCAGTACAATATGAAGCTGAATCCAGCAAAGTGCATGTTCAGAGTGGCCTTGGGAAAATTCTTGGGATACGTCGTAACCAATCAAGGAATAGAAGCCGACCCGACGCAGATAAGGGGGTTAAAGAGTTGGCTCACCCGCGGATCCCAAAAGAAGTTCAGAAACTTACCAGGAGGTTAGCAGCATTGAGTCGGTTTATATCGCAATATTCAGACAAAACACATGACTTCTTCTTAGTCTTATGGAAAGGGAAGCAGTTCGCATGGACGGAAGAGTGTGCGAATGCTTTGGAGCAACTAAAAGAGTACCTAGCAAATCCCCCACTACTTTCAAAACCGGAGCAAGGGGAGACATCCCTATTGTATTTTCTGTTTCAAACCATGCCCTTGGCACCGTCTTAGTACGGAAGTATCAAGGGAGGTAGCACCGCATCCACTACGCGAGTAAACCCTTGCTCGAAGCCGAAACCTGATAAACGGCATTGGAGAAATTGGTCCTGGCCCTAATAACGACGTCATGAAAATTGAGGCCTTACTTTGAAGCACACCCGATAAAGGTGGTAACCTCGTACCCACTTTGCACCGTATTTTCAAAGTCAAGCCTTTCTGGAAGATTGCTGAAGTGGCCCATGGAATTGGGGGCTTCGGACTTGAGTTCGAGCTGAGAATGACTATAAAGTTTCAAGCCCTAGCAGACTTGGTGGTGGAATACTCGGTAAACTTGCAACAAGAGGTTGAGAAGGAAATAGCGAACATAGAAGTGATGGAACACGGAAATGAGCCGTGGGTACTGCAAGTCGATGGTTCTAGCAATATGAATGAGAACGGCGCTGGAATAAAATTGAGAAGCCCTTGGGGAGAACAATTCGAGCGAGCTATCTGCCTCAATTTTGAAGCAACAAATAATGAGGAAGAATACAAAGTGTTGATAAGAGGAATGCAACTCGCAAGGGAACTAGGAGTCCGACATTTACAAGTCCAAGGCGACTCATAGCTAGTAGTGTTGCTAGTGGATAACCAGTACCAAGTGAAAGAGTCACGCTTGTTAAAGTACCATGAAATGGCCAAAGCAATGGCGGAGAGTTCGACGAATTTGAAATAAAACACATGGCCAGAGAAGAGAACATAGGCAGATGCGCTAACAAATTTGACATCTTCCCGACAAGAGAAACAACTAAGACCTATCCTGATAACTTGGCAGAAGAGCCCGTCGTGACCAAGGGTGAAGAAGTAAACAAGATAGTACAGAGAAGTTCGTGGATCAACCCGGTATTCCGGTACATCCAAGAGGGAGTCGTACCGAAGGAAAGGGCAGAAGCATCCTGATTGGTACGCATGGCCGCAAAATACATAATTCATAATGGCGAATTGTACCGCAGATCACTGGAAGGTCCACTGCTTAAATGCATTCCTCCGAATGTGGCACCGGCTATTTTAATGGAAATACACAAAGGGGATTGCGGAAGCCATCAGGGAGTTCGCTCCCTAGCACACAAGGTGATATCGGCGGGGTTCTACTGGCCAACTCTGAGAAAGGATGCAAGGGAGTACGTAAGAAGTTGTGAAGCATGCCAGAGGTTCGAGATCACCACACAAAGCCGTGCGGAGCCCCTCAACGCCACCGTCCCCGTGTGGCTATTCATGGCATGAGGAATGGATATCGTGTGAAAAACTCCCAAAAGGGACCGGGCAAAAGAAGTACTTGCTCGTGGCAACCGATTATTTCACGAAATGGGTAGAGGCAGAGGCATTCCGCAATGTCTGAGATACAGAGGTAATCAAGTTCCTTTGGACAAACATACTATGTTGATTCGGAATAGCTAAGGAAATTAGAACGAACAATGGCACGCAGTTCACCGGGAGAAAGGTTCAAGAATTTTGTGATCAATATGGGATAAAATTGATATTCTCAACACCTTGATACCCAGAGGCAAACGGACAGGCAGAGTCAGCGAATAAAACAATAATGGCGACCATGAAGAAGCGGTTGAATTCACACAAGTCCAGATGGGTTGACGAACTCCCAGGAGTACTTTGGGCATATCGAACTACCCTACGAATAGCCATATGATATACTCCCTTCGTGTTAGCTTACGGTGAGGAAGCAGTAATATCGGTCGAGGTAAAGACAGGAAGCCCGTGGGTTGAATTATGCGACGGAATCAGCAACAAAGATAAACTTCTCAAAAAATTGGAGTTGATCGATGAGCGAAGGGATCAGGCCCTGCTAATGATGGCACAAAGAAGGGCGCAGGTCAAAAGGGTTTACAACAGGAGGCTGCGGCTTCGAACGTTCCAAGAAGAATATTGGGCACTAAGGAAAATATTTCAAAACACTAAAGACAAAAGTGCGGGAAAGTTTGCACCAACCTCGGAAGGGCCTTACAAAATAACTAGAGCTATCGGAAAGGGAGCCTATCATCTGGAAGACTACGACGGAAGGGAGATCGCCAATAGTTGGAATGTCAAACATCTCAGAAAATACTACTTCTAAAGATACTCTTCTCTTACTCTAATTTTCAAATTATTTGATATCGAACTGTAACTGACTTGATCGTCGCAAGGCACCGCCCGAATTCTTTGCAGGAATAAAAGGGTAGGACAAATTCAAGAGTGGGATAACAAAAAGTCGACCTCGAAGCAGGACAAAACGCTAGATAAATCTACCCTTCTCTATTCTCTCATTGTTTCCTATTTTTATCCCACTATCACTTACTAACTTAAGCATCGGAGGGACGATGCTAAGGCATCACCCACCCTAACCCTGCATTATTGAATAGGTTGAAAATATCACGATAATGTGCACAAGCCAGAAAGTTTGAAGATAGAAATCACCAAAATTGACATAAAAACGAGTAAAATGTTCAGAACGCCATCGAATCAAAAAGCAGGGAAAGGAAATTGTTTGTAAACATTTAAAATTAGAGAAAGCTTAAAAGAAGCGGATAATCAAGCATCGCCGAGGCCTTGGGAGTCAGGCTTTGGACCAGCTGCCGCATCGACCTGCTGGGCAACTGCTGTATCTACCTGCTACTGCTGATCACCAGTAGGAAGGACAAGTTGTTGCTGCACGTCAGAGGGTTGATCAAGTTGTTGTTGGCTGCGAGAGAGTGATCGAGCTGTTGTTGGTCCACGGAATGCTTGGGCTACTCTTCGAGGGGCTCCTCGATGTCCAAGACACTCAAGTTAAGATCCAAAAATCGTGCTGCAATCTTATTCCGGATCTCTTGCTCAACCTGCTCGGTGAGTGTCTGTAAGTCCAACATAAAACTATTAAACGTATGAAGTGGAAATGGAAGCGGGTGATACGAAAAGGCATTGAAGGGTTACCTCGTACGTCTCAGCAAAGTGAGGAGACATGATTATGGACTCGAAGTCCAATCCATCCCCTGATTTAAGACACTCGACCTCCTCTCGACATCCCTTCAGCTCGGTCGCATGAGTTTCCTTCATGGCCTTCATTTGATTGTTCATGGACATGAGCTGGTCTCCCCTCTTCCGGAGGTCCTTCTTCAGAAGAGCAATGTTAGTAGCAGCATGGTCGTACTTCTTCTTAAAGTCCTCTACCTCCTCCCAGCATGCCTTTGCCTCGACCTCGGCATTGTCCGCCTTCACGGTAAATGCAGTAGCATTGCCCTCGGTCTCGTCAAGCTTCTCCTCCAGCACCTCGATCTTCATTTTCGAGGACTCAACTTCATTCCGGAGTTGGAAAATCTCCTTAGTGCACTTGTCCCCGAAGACCTTGAGTTCGCGGTGGATCTGGTTGAGCTTTGCCGCGTTCTGCAGAAACAAATACCAAAATAAGGCACAATAGCAGGCAGAAAAGATGAAGAACCAAGAAAGTACTTACCTCCAGCTGTTGGTGCTCATATCGGATGAGCTGATTAAAGATCAACCCCGACGTAAGATCGAGGGTTGGAGGATCCAGCAGCAATTTGCGAGAGTGGATTAAGAAGGAATCCACCCTCGTTTTGGGCGCCGGAGTTGGAGTCTTGGTGAGGGCCCTCTCTAAATTTTCTTTTTGAGGGCCCTGATCCCGAGTGTGAGGACGGCGACGGCGCTCCGATCCACCGCTCTCCTTCTCCTTGTTGTCCCTGCTATGCTCGAACTCTGTACGAGAGGAGTTCGAGTGAGGAGTCTGGCGGCTCTCCCTTTGATGCTCAGGAGGAGGCCTATATGGAGGAGAGGGCAGTGTGGGAGGGTGTTGGGACACCGTTGAAGTTGGCCTCTTGGGAGGGTTGTTCTCCCGGTGCTTTGTTTCCACCTTGTCACAGGCCCTCTTCTTTTCCCGAAGTGCCCGGACGACCTTCTCAGTGGGGACTCCGCGGGTCCTCATATTCTCCAGGAGTTTGTGAAGCTGACCGTTGTGATCGAGGAAAGTGTGGGCGGTGATGAACCTGCCGAATTGCAGCTTGGGCCACTCTCGATCGCTCACACTCATGTCGTATGCACGATCGACCCGCGCTCTCTCGATATCTGTAAGCACAGTCCGCTCGCGAACTACATCAGAGGAAAACAGTTAGTATATGAACATAATTAATCGACAGCAAACAAAACACATAGACCCACTTATTGGCACTCCGTCGTGTCTAAGGAACTCGGGGTTGACCGGGTCGAGTTTAAGATAGAAAAAGGTGGTCCACCAGTTCGGGGAATTGGTAGGAGGATTCTGCACTAAAGGAGATCTCCCCGAGGACCACCGGGTAAAGTAATAGTAGTGCTTGTCTCTGCACTGGTTCATTCTATACATATGATGCCATTCGCGGATTGTGGGGAGACCAAGACCCAAGTCCATCCAAGCCGAAAAGACCCCTATGAGATGGCACCAGCTATTCGAGACTAACTGGAAGGGGGATATGTTATAAGAGGCCAAAGGTCACTGAAAAATGGGTGGATAGGGAGGACGACTCCGTTCTCCATGGCAGCAGTATAGAAGGTCGTGAATCCAACCAACGGGTCGAAACAACGTCGATGGGGCTTTTGTCGGATATAGACAATGCTGAGGCAGGGTATGGCGTCTGCTAGTGCCAACATCTTCTCCCTGGTGATCGAAGATACAACCCCAAGGACCTTATGAGACTCCCATCCTTCGGGAAGAACCCAATGACCTAAAATTTGTGGTTCGCGGGGAACTGCAACTTCGCAACCAGATCCACTGGCCTCTCTAATCTCTCCCACCTCATGGCCTGATCCACTGGCTTCCCCAGTACCCAACACATGTTCAAGGTGGCAAAAAGTCTCTGCAATGGGCCTTTCATTCTCGCAGTCAGACGAGGAGGCCTCTTCAGAAGACTCGCCTATAATTTTTCTCTTCCCTAAAGATTTGGGTTACTCCGGCTCTTGAAGAAGCTGATGGGTTTTGTATACTGAAAGCATTTATTATAATGAGTATACAATGGTTTATTTCTCGAATCTGTTAAACAAACTTACATGCATGTAACAATGGTATCCTCTTGTCTCACCGATAGGGACGATCATACGGCGTGTAGTAGATCACAGAAGATAGTATGATCATTTGACCTAGTGAGATATAAACATGATCACAGCCGAGACAGCGTATGAGGATACGTCTGTCCGGATGGCTGCGGCATTGTCGGAATAAGTAGTCTGTCTTGGTTACTTGACATGCTGGTACGCAAGGGTGGCGTATTGATGGACCGCAATGAGATGTATTCGACTGTCTGACTTCAGCAAATACGAGATCTCATTATTGATTGAGTCCAAACCCTTACGAAGGTTCAGGGGTTTGCACGGGTTGACTGTTGCTTTGACATGCCATGGTGGAGAGCCTGAGTAACGTGCTCGTATATCCGCATCTTGGGTAACAGCAGTTCGTGTAATACCGCCCGAGACTGGGTTTAGGCAACCATATTCGAGTAATAGGATGGGGACATTCCCTGAGGAGCTCAATGACATTCATCGTGCCAAAGTCCTGCAGGCTGATTAAGTTCATGCACGAGTGATAAGGATTGAGTGGTACTACTCAGGAATAATAAGATATTAATTAATTATAGATAGAGCTTGTCAGAAGCTCCGATTAATTAATGAATGTCTGGTAACCTTAAATATGGGGATTCTCAATTAATGCAACCCATTCTCATAACGTGGTAATAAAGGGGTAGGTCAGTATTATTTCTGTGGTGAAAAAGAATTAATATTAATTAATTAATCGTGTCATGGGTTGTGGACATGTGAATTAATTAATTTATAGGCCCACTTTATTATTTGCATTAGGTCTCAGGACTGGCCCAATTAAATATGCTAAATTGAGCCCAATAGCCCATTAGGGTTAAAACCCTAGGTCTATAAATACACAACACTCTCTCTCAAAACCCTAGCCACTTCATAACATTCAAATCAGTTGAAACCCTAGGTTGAGAGAGAGAGTGGGCGACGACTCTAGTGCAGAGGGAGGAGAATTTTGATTCTGGCCTGTAGCAGATCTGAACAATATTGGAATACAGCCCTGAAGACCTGATCTGGAGAACATAGATTTCTTTCTTCCTTATTCTTTAATTTTGTTTTTATCTAGAGATTAGGTTTCTAATTTATGTTTCCGCAGATTCAATCGAATCGCGTGGTTGAATTAAAGTTGGATATTCAAACGCGAAAGATCGGATCAGACTCTACAGAATTACGGTAATCTCTCAATCCACGAATCGAATTAAATTCATAGGAGCATGCTAGATTTTTGTGAATTTTTAATTATATGCAATATCCATAAATCGATCCGGTTCACATGGGTTTTTGTGATTCGGTTCACTGAAAATCCCTACAATTGGTATCAGAGTTAGGTTTCTGATTTATGCTTCTATTGTATATAATAAAATTCAATTATGCATGTATGGATTTTATTTTTATGTCGTGGATGATTTTTGTTCCTCGTGGCAACCCGTTTGATTCAGCTCTCAGTGGTTTATCCGTGTAGGGTTGAATCAATTTTTGTAAAATCACGAGAAAATCCTTGATTAGTGTAGATTTTATAAAATTGTAATAGAATAGTTTTTTTGTAATTTTATTTTTCAAATCATTAATTTGGACGGGTCGAGGACGAAGAATGAAGACAAGGCTGACGGACTAGGCGGCGGTGCACGGCGGCACGCGCGTGCGGCCGCAGGAGGACGGCGGCGGTGGCGGGCTGGGCGCGGCCAAGCAGCGTGCGCAGGGTGCACGGTAGGCGCTGCGCACGTGAGGCGCGCGCGGCGGCAGCAGTCCGGCAGCGGCAGTGGTGCTGTCCCGTCGTGGGGGTTTGTGTTTTGGTGGTTGGTACAATCCTGTGTAAACCCTAGGTTTGCATTAGGGTTTGGGGCCAATCATCAAATCACAAAACCCTAAATCCCAAAAGATATTCTTAAAGATTAGGAGGCCCTAAAAGATTTGAAGAATATTTGAATTTATCCAATTAAATTCAAATTTAAATTGTAATAGATAGGATTTAATTTTCCTGTTTTGTGGGGCCACGAGAAATTTTTGTTTGCCTTAATTGTCCTCGTATGGTATGTGATTTATTATGTGCACAATTAAGCATGTGTAGATAATAGGAAAAGCATTATTTACTGCTTTCATTATTTACAGTTTTTTCCTAGCATACTTATGTGATTAATTTTTTTGTTGGATAATATTTTGGGAATTTTTGGGCTTGTTTAAATACATGCAAAAATTTGGAAAATATAATAACAAAGAAATTATATGTGCGCATATAAGAAACCTTTTAAAAAAAATACTAAGCGAATTTTTTATTAAAATCAATAGACCTCCACAAAGCGGTCCTAGGCTGTAAGTGTATCTCTCGTTCTAGTAAATGTCTACGAGTGTAGCTTGCTAGTTCCTAGAGGTGCATGGGTACGGTTGTTGGGATTTCTAGACAAACAATTTAAATCATGTGAATAATGGGAGGGTTTTGCATAAACGTCTACGAGTGTAGCTTGCGTAGATCTCTTTCATAAGTATTCTAGGATTGATTTAAATTATAGATAACAAAAGCTATAAGGACTGTGCGGTATGGTTACGTGCCATGCTAAACTGTCTCTTATGGCCAAAGTTAAATTTGTGGTCAATCGCTTTGAAGCATCTTAGAATATAATGCAAGAATTGCATCCCTGTTCTTGAGTGATGGCTTGGTCTAAGGTTTTGTTGGTCCCTGAGATCAGAGTCGTCGTGGTAGTGATAAAGTATTAACACGAAATGCAGCGGAATAATATAGCGTTTACTTGTATTTAGGTTATTCTCAACTAGGGTTTTGTTCAAGTTTACTTAAGTTCCTTCTTGCAGTTACACACTAGCAACTCCGTTGTTAGGTTTTAAATCACAGTCGCACAATAAGCAATAAAACAGTAATCAGCATGAGAACACAGGGTTTATAGTGGTTCGATCAAATAATCTACGTCCACTCCTTAGCCGTATCGCAAAGAATTTCACTAAGAAAGTATACGATGTACAAAGAGTTGCCTTCCCAGTAAAGCAGGCAGCCAACGTAAGGTCTGACTACTTCACGGCTATCTTCCGATACTCCGAACTTCTCAGGTGTGGCTCCGGCTGAGTCAAGGGCGCACCTTCGTAAAACTCGCTTTTACCACCTTTGAAGAGTTGAAAGTTCCTTCCGAACTGTCCTTCTTTTGCGGCTTCAGTGCCCGTCCTAATCAATTCCTTTTCAAGAAATTGACTGCTAGATACTTTCTATAAAGAAAGTGATCCCAATGATTGAAGATTCTTGAATTACTTCAAGAATCTCTCAAATGAGTGTCAGACGTACAATGAGATACTCAAGTTGTTGAAGGCTTTTCGATGTCTCTGTGTTATGCCTTTCAACAGAACTGCTCTCGAGCCTTTTTGCCTTTTTGGAATCTTTCGAATATATTTTTGTGTGAGAGAGTGAGAAGCTTTTTGTATCTTCCTTTGACTTGCCTTTTATAGTTGGAGATTCGAAGCTCGAGTCGGCATTTCTGTTTAGACACAACGGATCTTTCATCTTAATTGCAGGTAGCTTTTTACCAACTTTTCTGTCTCCGTACAGGCTTTTCCGACCTACTTTCGACAGGTCTAGTCTTCGCGCGTTGGTCAGAATGACGGTGTAGCAGTCATTGAGATTTGCTTTGCTGAGCTTTTCTGGAACGGGCTACTGAATATCTTTTAGCATATTGCTGGACTAGATGTTTGTCTGCGCAGCAAATACTCTTCTGCTACTTTTGACTTCGGATTGCCCTTAGCAATCTGTGATGTGTTAGCAAATGCTGACTCCTCAACATTCTGCTACCACTAGCTTTCTTCCTCTTTAGCATTCTCTGAAGTTTGCTGAGAGTGTTTCAAGCAACCTGCTCTATTACAACTCAATATTTGCCCTATACAGGACATTACAAGAGTTGCTAAGCTATGCTAAGGTTCAGCAATGATTGACCATCTACTAAGGTTTGATCCAACAAAATCTTTTACAATGTGATCCTAAGGAGAATTCAGGAATATTTTCCCAACAATTTCCCCCTTTTTGGTGCGATCAAAGCTTACTTAGGATTGCTGAGACTTAGCATCAAAAAATTCTGAGTTACAAGGAAATTTCTAGACAAACTATCTCAGAATCTTACTTGCTTTAAGTCCTTAGCAAAAATCTTCTATTTTAAATAAAATTCCCCCTAAAATATGTTGGGGAATATTTTCCCTTAGTAATATTGCAAATAACCTATCTTCCAGATTCTGATTCGTTGAATACACAGAGAGTGTATTTCAACTATTGTACGCACTCGGAAAATCAGAATTAGACAGTAAGATTTTGTCATGATTCTGATGATTTCATATATGATTTTGAAAATGCAAGTCCAGTGAAATCAGTTCAGAATCACGGCTAGAACTAAAAAAATAGAAGCGACAGATGATGATGACCTTAGTTCTGGGCGTCTGGTGGAGGTTTTGGCTTCTCAAGAGATTCCACCTTCTTCATTGGCATGGCCATGAGTTTCTCCATCTTCTCAATACGCACTTGTTGTTCTGCTTCTAACTTCATCCTTTGTTCCATCATAGTACGTTCAAACTCTTTTTCTTTCCGCAACAGCTCTGCTTCCTCTGCTTACACCCGTGCTTGCTCAACAATCCTTCTTTCTTCCCCCTCTTTGAGCGCATCCAAAACAGAAGTGGAGAAAGACTTGTGTTTGTCAAGATCTACTCTGAGAGTCACCACGTTCGTTTTCACCGTAGAGACGATTTCCTCCACATGTGTGATCTTTTCAGTAACTTGACCAACCTTTTGCTAAACCTCAGAGACAGAGGTTTTAACTCCAGAGATTGCTCCTCGTACATCAGCAACCTCTTTTAGGACTTCTTCATTAAATCTGGCTTGCTGAATGTCGCGTTGATGTAGTGCATTGTGGAGTATGTTAACAAGAGATTGAAATATCACTTGTATCGGTTCAACAGCGATGTGAATGTCAGAAATAACCATTTCATTGTCGTCTGTTGTGGTAGTAATCTCATCATCTCCTCCTTGTACTGTTATGATTGCAGATTCTGGAACAACAACTTCAATTCTTTGGGTGGTAGCTTCCGCTGTGGTTGTGTTTGCAGGTGCTTCAGTAACCACATTGGTATCCATTTCCATTGAGTCAACCACTACATCCTGATCTGGATTTGAAGTAGAACCTTGAGCCTCAGAAGCTTGAAGTGAGATAGCAGCTCGAGTATAGTCTTTTTGAAAAGTAACCATTTTGAGATAATCTTGTCTCTTAGCTTCTTCTTCCTTCTCCTGTTCAAGAGCGGCTAGTTCTAGGCTTCGAACTCGCAACTTCTCCTCATAAGCAGCTTTCCTTTTTTGATAAGCATCAATTGCAGCCCTTTGTCATTTGGTTAACTGTATATGTGCTACAGACTTCTCATCCGGAGAAAACTGTGATGGGGGCAGCGACTGGGATGCGGAAAACTTTCTGTGGGCACGGATGGCTTTCAATCTTGCAATCACCTGTTGATCGGTGTACTGTTTCATGCAGGAGGGCTGGTCTATCCATTTGTTTGCCCATAATTCTTCTAAACGCCAGAAGTTGAGGCCTTTCCTGGCAATGGTAATCATCCTTTCTTCAAAGCAAAGTTCATGCATGATGTAATCATACGTTTTCCATCACCTGAATTGTTTACCAAGTGCCTTGCCTTCGTCTGTTTCTTCATTAATTTCAACATAGAAGACCCCGGTAATGTCCCTATTGACCTCTTGATCCACAAATGCTAAGATCTCATCACTCCAATCTCAGAGATCAGCATTCGAATCATCTTCAAGCGAGACAGATGCGCGCCACTGAGCTACTCTTCTAGAGCGAAAGAGTTTGCCAGGTAATCCATGAAATGGGATCCTCAGTTGTTCATTCCTTAAGGTGGGGTATTTTCTAAGAGTTTTGGCATCAAATACCTCAATAGATTCCCCTTCAAAATCAGATTCTGATGAACAGGTGGACACATTCAGAAATCCAGCAGAGGAGACTTCATGTTCTATGGTATCATCTGCTTGATCCACATTATCAGCAGCGGCTGTTGTCTCCTCAGCAACATGGACCTCTTCAGCAGTGTCCTCCATAATTACTTCAGCTGCAGTAGATTCTTCAGCATTTGTGTGAGCCATGTCTTCAGCAGATTGTTCCTTTGCAGACTTAACAATATTTTCCTTAGCAGAAGGTTCCTTAGCAGACATGTTGGTATCTTCGATTTCCTTTGTGGTTCCTGACAACCCTGCATCCTTATCCCTGGGAGGTATAACATCTGTTGCTTTATGTGGTACGTCCTCCTCTGAACTATCACCTTGATTGGGTTCGTCGGTTGGTTCGCGAATCTGAACCTGTTTGCCTTTGGAGTGTTCCTTAGCATTGAAGGCTCCAGAGTGGATTATCTTATCTAGCTCTTCATCAGACATGCCGTCTTCTTCAGGTGTAATTTCGGCAGTTTTACTAACTTCAACAAGAATTTCCACCTCTTTCCCTTTCTGAGTAGAGTCTACTGTTGTCTGCCTTTCTTTGTTGCACTGCTTAATTCTTCAGTAGCTTCCTCGTTTGATGTTGCACTAGCAATCTTGTTTTGGGCCTCTCGCTCGTCGTGAGATTGCTTTACCTGTTCAAAATTCAGATCTCTTCCTTCGAACATAATTCTTTCCATCTCCTTCCTATATTCTTTAGTTTCCTGTGCTTTCTTTGCAGCGTCACGTTTCCTTTTAGTTTCACGTATGCTTTTGACACGATCCTCAAAACTTTTAGAGGACAAGGCTGCTTTCTTCTTGGCTTCTTCGATTTCCTTAAGTTCAGCAGTTTTGAATAGCCGCTGACGAGTAGATCTCCTTTTTCGGTTGGCACAACCCCTGTTTGTTGTTCAAATGAAATTGGAAGAGCAAGTTGACCAATCACAAGTGGTGGCTGTTCTTCTGCCTTTTTCTCCATAATTTCCTCTATCCTTTCGGTAGGCATATCACCGAGGGTTACAATGTCCTCAAGTTGTTGAAAACATTGCTCTATTTCAACATTCTTAGTCAGTATTGCTATTTCTTCAGTAGTGACAGGTGATGCTATCCGCGGCACCTGGTGTCCTAAAGAGCTTTCGTCTACTTCCTCATCCGAAGTAGGCTTATCCTTATCGACATTGGATTTGCCGGCCAACTTCTTTGGTTTCTTGAAGTCAAGAGGGTTGGCTTCCTTCCTTGTTATAGGAATGAAATCAGTGGGAAGTAACTTCACACCTTGATCAATCTTCTTGGGATGCATGACTAACTCCAGAAATTTGCTTATTTTCAATCCAAAGTTAGCATTCGATGAGAATGTTCCATCTACAGACATGTGATCATTCTTCTTGGCGTGCTCTGCCCATCGTTCGAAGAAAAACTCTGCCCAATTGCCCTTCACTCTGTCCGTGAGAGCCATCATCACTGCATATTTCTTAGCAGAGAGCTCTGAATATGATCCAGCATCGCATTGAAACATCTTGATCACCAATTCAGGAAGAGTTTTAAACTCATCCTTTAGAGCGTTAATGGGGGTGGCAGCCTTGAATTAAATTAGTTGACCTTTTCTATCCTTTATTTTCTCAGACTTTTTCCACAAATTCCAACGCCTTTCCATCTCATCATAATCTGTTACTTTGTATTGAGATATACGTTCCCCCTTATTTCGAAGACCAAAAGTCTTAGCAAGAACGTCGGCATTCACTTCAATGATGCTTCCATAAACACAGGTTTTAAAAGACTTTCCATCCTTACTCATGACTGCTCTGGCATAGAACTCAGAAACCATATGCGGATGAAAATGCATGGGTTCAGCGGATAAGTATTGAATTACTTGTTCGCTGTCGAGGATATCCATTATCCAATCTGGGATATGTTCAGCAACAAGACGTTTATACAGAATGCGATCCTTCACGATTTGAGCTAAACACCTTTGCTCCTTTGAGTGTCCGGTCTGCTCTTTCTTCCGAGCCATCATAACCAGTTGATCATATGGTGTTGAATCGTCAATATCTTCCTTCTTTAGAATGCCAGTAAAACCTGGTGCATGACGCGCATGCAAGGGTTCTTCAGAATTTGGTGGAAGATTGAAGAGAGGGGGTTCACTGGTTTTAGGACGATGTTTATGGGAAGTGGATTTCTGGGATGATGAGGATTTGGAGTTGGAGGCCATGTCTTCAAAAAAGAACTTTGAGTAATCTCGAAGAATTTTGAGATTTTGAAATCGGGAATTTTCGCTCTGGGTTTTGAAGGAAAAAAATGAATGGAAGTGAACAGTGATTAGAGAAAAATAGGGTTAATCTTTTGAATGTGAGATCTAATGGTTGAGGGAAGATCTGCGACGGGTTAGATTAACGATTCAGAATGAACGCATCTTTCCATATGGCTTCCCATGCTCCGAGAAACACTCAAGTGCGTCTAACGTGGCGTCTTCTTAGTTGATGCCACCGTTTGCGTACATTAAATGCACCTTATCGTGTCCCATCAAGTTTGAATTTAGAGTCATCCCGCCTCGATTCCGGATATGCTAATGCTTCTGATCTAGCAGGCGTCCAAGGATGCTAACAGGTGATAATGAGTCTCAGCACCCATATATATAAAGAAATGTGCTAACCTTTCCACATGAATCGTCAGCATCTTTCAAAGCTCTGCTGAGGCTCTGTTGTGACTCTGCTGAGAAAAAATAATGATGAGAGCCTCGAGCCTCTCAATGACCATTACTTGTTACTGCTGAAATGATTTGACTCCCCATGCATACACGTCGATTCCCTTACTCGCGATGGTTCGTATTCCGAGAGACAAATCATTGTGATCTTCAGACAGATTTTATTGGTCTTCCCGTCATGATTAGTAATTTCTCTATAAATACTCTCGTTCAAGATTATCCAAACATCGCAACTTTCTTCCTTACCTAACCCATAATTCCAACTTTTCCTTCCAAAAGAAAAACAAACTTCCTTCTCCACTAATGGATTCTCCATCAAAAACCTTTGAGATCAGGCGCAACCTGATTCTTGATGAGTCCGGTCTGGATAGATACTATGTGGATGATTATGATGTGGCCGAGAAAGTTATGGGCACATTGCAGTGGGGAGGTCTCTCACAGTTTGCATGTGCTACCCCTCATCGTTTCCAGGAAGAAATTCTCCGAGAATTCCTTGGTGATTGTCGTGCTGAGCAGATGCAATTTACGGAGTGTTTCGTGGTAAGCTCGTCCGTTGGACCCCTGACACCTTTTATGAGGATTTCGGCCTTCCTCGAGGTTCGCTGTCCGTGCAGGACTATCTTGGAGCAGAGGTGGCTCCAGAATGGCAGTCATGGGAGAGATGGCGTCATTCTCCCCGCTTTGAGTTCAGTCCAAATGTTCCAGCCTCTGGTCTTCAGACCTCATATTGGGTGATGTTCCGCATTGCCCATGGTATTCTGCTAGGAGATGAGCCTTATGACTTCTGTTTTTCAAGGGATATGTGGCAAGTAATGATGGCTATTGACGATGTTGCCTCTGTAGACTGGGCCGACTTCTTCTTCAAGAATGTCTGGGAAAGCGTCAAACTTTACCCTTTCATGCCACTTTGGAATGAAATGGAACTTAGCTGGTTGATGGAAAAGAGTTTTTCGGAGATTGTTGAAGGACCATCCAATCTTCAGGGAGCTGATTTCTATCCCTACAAGCCTATTTCTCCTTTCTCAAGAATATGAATTATGTAGTAGGCTTTTGTTGATTTTTGACTTATGATGTAATAGCCCTCTCTTTTTAAGATGAAATGAAGTCCTTTTGCAATGCATGTCCATCCTTTAGAAATGAATAATTGCATAACTTAATCATATCAACAAAATGATCTTTGACATATGTCCTCAAGACGAAAGATAGAATTTGATCTTCATCCTTATATATTCTGCTGAGCAGACACAATCTGTCTGCTGACTGATTAGTAGTGCATTTGACGTTTGCTATCATCCTAGTAGACTTCATTTAGCAGAGACCTTCATCGTATGCTGAATTGTAAAATTAAAAACCACGAAACCAGAAAGAATGAGAATAGCATCTCATTCATCCGCAGCAACGTCTAATTCCATCAGACCTAATTTGATGCATAATTCTTTGAATCTTGTTTCTGCTAGAGGTTTAGTAAAGATGTCTTCTATTTGATCCTCCGTGCATATACGTTGAATATCAATATCCTTCTTTTCTTGATGATCATGAATAAAGTGATGTCGGATATCAATGTGCTTGGTTCTGGAATGATGCACTGGATTCTTTGTGATGCACATAGCACTGTTGTTATCACAGTAGATTGGTACACATTCAGGAGAAATATCATAATCCTGAAGTTGTTGTCGAATCCACAAAACTTGCTGACAACAGCTAGCAGCTGCTACATACTCTGCTTCGGTGGTTGATGTTGCTACGGAGTGCTGCTTTTTTCTGAACCAGCTGATCAACTTATGTCCAAGGAATTGACATGTGCCGCTGGTGCTTTTCCTATCAATTTTGCATCATCCAAAATCAAAATTTGAGTAACCACTCAGAGCTAGACTGTCGGCTCTTGGATACCAAATTCCTAAGCCTTCTGTAAACTTCAAATATCTGACAATTCGCCTTGTTGTGTCTAGATGTGTTTTGTTAGGATTTGATTGATATCTAGCACATAGTCCCACAGCATATGAAATATCTGGTCTGCTGGCTGTAAGATATAGTAGAGACCCGATGATCCTTTGATATAAAGTAGGATTCACTGCGTCTCCTTCTTTCTCAAGATCTGCTATACACGTATTGCTGATGGGAATCCTCAAGCTCTTGGTTCTTTCTGGACAATACTTTGCAATCAGATCCCGCGTGTATTTCCTTTGGTGAATGAAAATTCCTTCATTGGATTGTTGAACTTGAAGTCCAAGGAAGTAGGACATCTTCCCTATCATACTCATTTGAAAAGTACTCATCATTAGCTTGGAGAATTTATCGCAGAGATCTTGATTCTTCGAGCCAAAAATAATATCATCAACATAAATTTGCACAAGTAGAATGCTTCCTTTGTCCTTAATACAAAATAGAGTTTGATCAGTCCTTCCCTTTTTGAAACCATTGTCGAGCAGAAACTTGGATAACGTTCTGTACCATGCTCGTGGCGCTTGCTTCAAGCCATACAAAGCTTTCCTTAGCTTATAGACTTGGTTTCCATTCTCAAATCCTGGGGGTTGCTCAACATAGACTTCTTCTTTGAGCTCGCCATTTAGGAATGCACTTTTGACATCCATTTGCATGACCGAGAATTCATGATGTGTAGCATATGCAAGAAATAACCTAATTCCTTCCAATCTAGCTACTGGAGCAAATGTCTCGTCATAGTCAATGCCCTCGCACTGTTTATAACATTTGGCTACGAGACGTGCTTTATTTCTCACCACCACGCCTGATTCGTTTGTCTTGTTCTTGAATACCCATTTGGTTCCAATAACATTCTGATGTTCTAGTCTATCTACCAGATCCCACACGTGATTGTGAGTGAATTCAGCAAGCTCCTCTTGCATAGCGTTCACCCAGTCTGGATCGCGAAGAGCATCCTCAACCTTGGTTGGTTCCTCACTAGATAGGTAGCAAGAAAACATTGTGGACCCTTGTCTTGTCAGAATAGGATCATTAATATCTCTGAGAACATCTTCTAGAGAATGAGCACGCAGCCATGCTGGTCTGATAGGTTCTCCAGCATTTCCTTCTTCTCGATTATTGGCGTTCTCTTCATTATTCGCTTGATCCTCAGCATCTGGAGTGTCAGCAATTTGCTCTTCAGCTGTATGAATTCCTTCAGCAACAGAGGATTCTGCTACAGGAACTTCATGGTCAGGAGCTTCTTCTTCAGCAGGTACTTTAGCAGCTGGTATCTCAGCAGCTCCTCTGCCAAGATCTTCAGTAGCACCTACTCCTTCAGCAACGGGAGGAGAGTTTGAAGTCTCCTCATCTAAATCATCAAGCAGATTAAAGATATCCTTTTGAGGATTGACCTCAGCATGATCATTAGCATCACTGGCCTGGTCAGCAGTTTGATCACCTGCTGAGCGCGTCTGGTTTGGATCGCAATCATTCATAGACTTAGTCGGGTCAATTCGTGAGTTTTCGAAAGAATTCAGAATCGATTGACCATTGACATCATTAGTCTCACGATTGGTTTCCTTCGTCTCTTTTATAGCTTTGCGCACTAAAGTAGATTCATCAAAAATAACATTGCATGTTATTTCCACAATTCCAGTAGTCTTGTTTAACACTCTATAACCTTTGTGAGTGGGGAGACCATATCCAAGAAGTACACCCTCATCTGACTTAGGTGAAAAAGTGTTAAGTTTCGACTTTCCGTTGTTATGGATATAACATGTCGCACCAAAAGCACGTAGATAATCTAAATTAGGCTTACGACCGTTATATACTTCATAAGGAGTCTTGTTGAATCGGCCGGTAATGGAACTTATGTTCTGCGTATAGCAGGCCATCATCACCGCTTCTCCCTAATACTTAGCAGGTAGATCAGCGTCGGCTAGCATAGACCGCACTGCTTCTTTCAGTGTCCGATTCCTCCTCTCTGCTAGACCATTCTGCTGAGGAGTCCTAGCAGTGGACCTCTTATGATTTATACCAGCTTCTGCGCAGAAATCCATGAGGATTCCATTGCAAAATTATGTTCCATTGTCAGATCGGATCCTCTTCACAGTAACCTCTTTACTGTTTTGCTCCTTGAGAATTAACTCGGGTAGAATGATCTTAACCTCATCTTTGGCTTTAAGCAGACGAACCCATGTCTACCTAGAATAGTCATCAACTACCACAAGAGTATATATCTTTCTACTTACGGAGGGTGGAGTGATTGGTCCAAATAGGTCCATGTGCAATAATTCAAGAATCCTGCTTGAGGTATTCTTCTCTGGGTTGGAATGAAACGAATCTTTGGTCTGCTTCCCTTGTTGACAGGCTTTGCATACGCCTTCCTTACGAAATGTGATGTCATCAGGTAGACCTGCGACAAGCTCATTTCTGGCAATATGTTTAATGGTTTTGAAATTCAAAGGATTTAACCTTTTGTGCCATAATCATGTGGTTTCTTCTTTGCTCAGTGCTAGAAAGCATGAATGTTGTAGGCCACTTTGCCAATCAACAACATAAAGACCACCTTTCCGAATTCCTCAAAGTTTCACTTCTCCTGTAACATTGTCAGCTATAGAACAACATGAATGAATAAAAGATACTGTGTACCCGTTTTTGCATAGTTGACTTATGCTTAGCAAATTATGCTTGGGGTTGGATACGAGAGCAAAATTGACAATTCTTAGTCCATTGCGCTCTATACATCCTCTGCCAAGTACTCTGCCTTTACTGTTATCTCCGAACAAGACAGATGGACCATATGTTTTTTGAATATCTGAGAACAGTTCTTCGTCTCCCGTCATGTGCGCCGAACAACCGCTGTCTAGGATCCACTCATTCGACATGCCTGATGTCTTTGCACTTGAATCCTGATCCTGCAAGAACAATTAGGTTGATTTAGGTTCCCGTTTCGCGTCGGGTCCTAAAGGATTAGCTTAAGTCATTGTTCCTTTCGGAACCCACATTTTGGTAATCTTCAAGGTTTTCTCCTTGAGATCCCTTTCTTCAACCTTCTCAACCTTTTGATGTATGTATGCATGTGGTTGTGTGTTGTGCTTCTTCGCCTTCATCGTCCTTTGGTGATACACGTATCTGGACTCGGGCCTCACATAGGTGTTTCTCCTATGTGGTGTGTAATGATGGTATTGGGGTTTCACTGAATGATATTCAATTTGTCTTCCCCGAGTAAGGATATGATTTGGCTTCCTAGCATTTGAAACATGATGCTCAGCCTTTGTCCTTGAATTTGCTGAATAGTTCTTAGCAGACTTATAATGAGAATTTTGCTGAGATCCAGCATCTCTTGTGATACTCTGCTGAAATCTCACATTCTGCTTGACCTTTTGCTGAGGTCTAGCATAGTGCTTGACACTCTGCTTGGGTCCAGCAGACTGTTTGATATTCCGCTGAGCGATCTTCTTAGCATTTGTCCTAGCATTCGATGATTCAACAACTAATGTATCCTTCTCTTTGCCATTACCAAATATTTTACCGGCAGAAACAAAAGTGATATTTCTCTTTTGCCTCGAAGTTTCATCTTCGTCATAACAATTGTGCCCAATTCCAGATCGGTCATCGTGATGTCTCTGTTGGCTTATCATGTTATTCAAGATATCCTGGCTAGTCATATACGCGCAGACACACTTCTCATTGGCTTTATTTTTCAAAATTAGATTTTCTTTTTCAAGATTTTTGAAATTTTCAGAGAGTTCAGAAAATTTAGTTCTAAGTCTTGATAGCTCCTCACTATCGAACCTTAGTCTTTCGACTTCGTCGATCAGACTTATGACCTTTTGTTTGAGTGAAGAATCATCTTCTACGATAGCATTTTTAAGGCATATACCTTTGAAAGTTCTAAAGAAAGCTTGGTAAGATAGTCTTCCTCGGAATCCAAGAAGGAATCCTCCGATTCAAACGTGTGTGCTGAGCATGAAATATTAGCTATAGATGTTACCTCTTGATTGTCGACTGCTAGGGCCAATTCGGAAGGTTGCTCAGCATCAGCAGATGGTTCACCATCCTCAACGATTCTTGCCATGAAGACCATCAAGGCTTCCTCTTCCTCGTCAGTAGGGTAGTATTCCTCTTTGTTGTTAGGAATATCTAGGATTTCTGTCCGTGTCAGCAACGCCTTTGTCACAGCTCGAACCGCTCGTCTTTCAAATCTTTGCCGCAAACGTTCTCTTTCATCAGGACTCATCTTTGGACAGTCATGCTTCAGGTGATCAGGAGATTTGCATTCAAAACATGTCCTTATCTTTTTCTCAGTAGGATGCTGCATCGAGGTTGCTTTTGCCTCCTTTTCGGCCTTTGCTTCCAGAATCATTTTTTGTATCTTCTTCATCTGCTCTTCCAACTCGTCTATCTTTTGATTTTCACAATTTGAGTTAGAAGTTGAGGAATTCTTCTTTATCGGTGGTGTTGGTGTTGATCTCTCCTGGTTATAGAATGGTTTCCTAGGAGATTTCCATTTGTTTCCGTCCTTTTTGACGAAGTATGCCACGTCTTCTTGAGTTCCAGCGCTTGTTGCATTAGGATGTACTATAGCAACTTCGTTCTTCTTCGACTGCTGAATAATGAATTCATGTGCCTTTAATTGAGAGAAAACTTCAGCGGTAGTCATGTTGCTAAGATCCTTTTTACTCTAGCTCGTCATCTTGACAAACCAATCACTTCTGGGGTAAAGCTTGGATATAATCTTGTTATTCATTTCCCCTTTGTCATATATCTTGCCGACATTTTTGAGTTCTCCTATGATAGTGTTGAATCTTTCTTCCATCAGCTGAATGGTTTCACCAGGAACCATAGCGAAGGATTCGTATTTATCCACAGCTACTTGTAGCTTGTTTCGCTTCATTTGTTCCCTCTCCTGAGAAACTTCACAGACGTACTCCCACATCTCTTTTGTTGTGTTGTAGTCTAGAGCTTTGTCAGACATCAAGGGAGGTAGACAATCCATGATTAATTTCATGATGATAAATTCCAGCTGGCCTCTCTTTTTGTCTTCAAGAGTCCATTCCTCCTAGGGTTTCTTCACCATCTCAGGTCTGGGTGGACCATCAGCAGGTCCAAGTGGTGCAGTGTTAACCTTCAGGATCTCTATAGGACCAACCGTGAGAATGTCCCTCATCTCTGGATATATGCTCTGCAATTGGATCATGGCCTTCTTCTTCCAGGTTTCAAATCCATCCTTGTTGTACTTTGGAAGAGCGTGGTTCGTCATTTTGATTATCTTCGCCTTTACCTGAGCTATGTAAGACACAGATATAAGTAACGCAAGGAAAAACTAGGATCTAGGTCCTAAGCGACTCAGAAGCAGTCGGTTTATCAACCTCCTGCTCTGATACCACTTGTTGATCCCTGAGATCAGAGTCGTCGTGGTAGTGATAAAGTATAAACACGAAATGCAGCGGAATAATGTAGCGTTTACTTTTATTTAGGTTATTCTCAACTAGGGTTTTGTTCAAGTTTACTTAAGTTCCTTCTTGCAGTTACACAATAGCAACTCCGTTGTTAGGTTTTAAATCACAGTCGCACAATAAGCAATAAAACAGTAATCAGCAAGAGAACAAAGGGTTTATAGTGGTTTGATCAAATGATCTACGTCCACTCCTTAGCCGTATCGCTAAGAATTTCACTAAGAAAGTATACGGTGTACAAAGAGTTGCCTTCCCAGTAAAGCAGGCAGCCGACGTAAGGTCTGGCTACTTCACGGCTATCTTCCAATACTCCTAACTTCTCAGGTGTGGCTCCGGTTGAGTCAATGGCGCACCTTCGTAAAACTTGATTTTACCAGCTTTGGAAGAGTTTAAAGTTCCTTCCGAACTGTCCTTCTTTTGCGGCTTCAGTGCCCGTCCTAATCAATTCCTTTTCAAGAAATTGACTGTTGGATACTTTCTATAAAGAAAGTGATCCCAATGATTGAAGATTCTTGAATCACTTCAAGAATCTCTCAGATGAGTGTCAGACGTACAATGAGACACTCAAGTTGTTGAAGGCTTTTCGATGTCTTTGTGTTATGCCTTTCAACAGAACTGCTCTCGAGCTTTTTTGCCTTTTTGGAATCTTTCGAATATAAAAAAGTGTGAGAGAGTGAGCAGCTTTTTGTATCTTCCTTTGACTTGCCTTTTATAGTTGGAGATTCGAAGCTCGAGTCGGCATTTCCATTTAGACACAATGGATCTTTCATCTTAATTGCAGGTAGCTTTTTACCAACTTTTCTGTCTCCGTACAGGCTTTTCCGACCTACTTCTGACAGGTCTAGTCTTCGTGCGTTGGTCAGAATGACGGTGTAGCAGTCATTGAAATTTGCTTTGCTGAGCTTTTCTGGAACGGGCTGCTGGATATCTTTTAGCATATTGTTGGACTAGATGTTTGTCTGCGCAGCAAATACTCTTCTGCTACTTTTGACTTCAGATTGCCCTTAGCAAACTGTGATGTGTTAGCAAATGCTGACTCCTCAGCATTCTGCTACCACTAGCTTTCTTTCTCTTTAGCATTCTCTGATGTTTGCTGAGAGTGTTTCAAGCAACCTGCTCTATTACAACTCAATATTTACCCTATACAGGACATTACAAGAGTTGCTAAGCTATGATAAGGTTCAACAATGATCGACCATCTACTAAGGTTTGATCCAACAAAATCTTTTACAATGTGATCCTAAGGAGAATTCAGGAATATTTTCCCAACAGGTTTTCACTAATTATTAATTTCTAGTGTCAAAAGCTTCCTGACATGGAAGTGAAATTAAATGAATTGGGGCTTAAAACCCACAGTTCTGGTTGAGGGTGACATCGTAAACGTCTACGAGTGTAGCTTGCGGTGAGAACTCTTGGGCAATTAGTGGAAAACATTTGTATTTGATTTATTAAAAGGTTTTCAATGCATTTGTTTTCGGAGTTCTACATGTATGTTCTTATTTAAGATTCTTTATTGTTTCAGATATGTCTATGTCTACTGTCGATCATTTACTTGCTCTCAATCCTCTAATTGGTCGAAACTTCCCTAAATGAAGTTTTTGCATCAAACACATCTTGTATCTGAAAAATCAAGCACATGTTGTTTTTATGGATCCACTGTTGCGTTCTTATAAAGAGGTATGCGAACTTGAGTTTGAATTCTATTAAAGATGGGAGGACGCTGATGAGTTTGCCTTTTGGCTCATCACGAGTTCCCTGTCTAGAGAATTAAGGCACAAGTATGAGTATCTCGAAAGGGCTTGAGAGATCTGGAAGGAACTCTCGACAGCCTATGGCAATCTGGAGCGGACTATTAACTATAAACTTGTGCATGACCTTGTGTGCAAGAAGATGGTTGAGGATAGTTCGGTGACATCGCACATGATGTCTTTGATTGATCGCATGAGATATTTCACTGTGCGAGGTGGGAATATCAGTGCGCAAGGCGAGATTGATATCATCCTGAACTCTCTTCTGGACTCCTTTTATGACTTTAAAGTGGTTGTTGTTGCAAGGGGAGAGTATGCTCTACTTGAGGACCTTGTGGCAGAGCAATCTTCCATGCGAGCACGGATGCCTGTTCTGACTGCTTCTAGTACTGGTTCGACGACCTCTAAGGTTAGAGATGACGGTGCTAAAAGCAAGACCAGGAAAGCAGACAGTGAAAGCAAGTCAAAGAAGGTGAAGAGGGTTAAGGTCACTCCAAAGAAGAAGAGGTGTGCTGGATGCGGAAAGGTGGATTGTCCGAATGCTAAAGGACAAGGTACGTCATTTGCATTTGTAACAGAAACATGTTTAGTATCGGTTCTACTCATACATGGGTAGTGGATATTGGAGCTACTGATCATGTTTGTTACATTTTGCAGGGATTCACACCGAGGAGGGTGCTGAAGAATGACGAGGTTACCATCTCAATGGGGAACGCAGCACAAGTGAGTGTAGCTGCCATTGGAGATTTCACCTTGTACTTTGATGATTCTGTTTTAACTTTGAGAGATGTTATGTACGTGCCAGATTTTCGGCGAAACATTATTTCAGTTTCCAAACTTTATGTTGATGGATATTCAATTATTTTTTATAGTAGTGTTTCTATCATTGGTAATAACGGTGTTATCTGTCGCGGAATGCTGAATAATTCTCTCTATGTTATTAAATGTAATCATAAGTCTTTCGCAAGTATTGCATGTAATTCATCCGTAATTGATAATCCTAGAAAGAGAAAACTTACTTCTTCTGATGAGGATCTTACATATCTGTGGCACTTGAGACTGGGTCACATCAGCTTGAAGCGGATTCAGCGACTTGCAGATGACGGTACATTGGACTCGGTCTGGGTTGTACCCTATCAAGTCTGCGAATCCTGCATCGTGGGCAAGATGTCAACTAGGCCTTTCACGGCTAATCAGTCTCGAGCAGAAGAAGTGTTGGAATTGATCCATTCTGACATATGTGGACCGATGTCCACGCAGGCTCGTGGAGGGTACGAGTACTTCGTCACTTTCATTAACGATTACTCAAGGTATGGATATGTTTACATGCTTCGCTACAAGTCTGAATGCTTTGAGAAATTCAAAGAGTTCAAGGCTGAGGTAGAAAAGAAGGTCGGGATAACTATCAAGTCACTGCGATCTGACTGCAGTGGCGAATACCTCGGTAACGAGTTCCTGCATTATTTGTCAGAAAATAGGATTACATCCCAGTGGACTGCACCGGGTACTCCCCAGCAAAACGGTGTAGCTGAAAGAAGAAATAGGACTCTTCTAGAGATGGTAAGATCAATGATGAGTTATGCAAACTTGCCAATTTCGTTTTGGGGCTATGCATTGGAAACAGCAGCTTACGTGCTAAATGTGGTGCCTTCTAAATCAGTTCCTAAGACACCTTCTGAGCTCTTCCTTGGTCGCAAACCAAGTTTGTGCAAGTTTAGAGTATGGGGCTGTCCGGCACACGTACTGTCGAAGGAACCTGATAAGTTAGAAAGCAGGTCAAAGGTAATGCTGTTTATAGGGTATCCCAGGCAAACGAAAGGTGGTTACTTTTACTGCCTTGAGAGTCAGAGAGTCGTTGTTAGCACCAATGTTAGATTCTTGGAGGACGAGTATGTGAGTAATCACAAGTCAAGGAGTGATATCGTTCTTCAAGAAATTGAAAATGAGAATACGATTCCATGGGAAGGGGAACGTGTAGATGTGGGTGCACCTGTGAGAGGTTCAGCACCACAGACACGTTCTTCAGTGCAAGGTGCAGAACCACAAGTTACTGCACCTACTACTGACATGGCACCAATGCCTCGTCGTAGTGGGAGAGTAATTTTCCAGCCAAAAAGGTACATGTTCGTGGGTGAGTCTTCGGATTTGAGCCCGGAAGACGGACATGAGGACTTTGACCCACTAACTTACGAAGATGCAGTGCAGGACAAGAATGTTGAAAAATGGCGTGTCGCCATGGATTCTGAAATTGAATCCATAACTGCTATGGATGTATACCAGAAAACTGATTTGCCGGATGGCTTTAGGGCCATAGGGTGCAAATGGGTATACAAGAGAATGAAAGAGGCGGATGGAAAGGTTACGAATTTTAAAGCTAAGCTGGTGGCAAAGGATTATAGTCAGAAAGAGGGCATTGACTATGACAAAACCTGATCATAGCCGAGATAGCGTATGAGGATACGTCTGTCCGGATGGCTGCGGCATTGTCGGAATAAGTAGTCTGTCTTGGTTACTTGACATGCTGGTACGCAAGGGTGGCGTATTGATGGACCGCAATGAGATGTATTCGACTGTCTGACATCAGCGAATACAAGATCTCGTTATTTATTGAGTCCAAACCCTAACGAAGGTTCAGGGGTTTGCACGGGTTGACTGTTGCTTTGACTTACCGTGGTCGGGAGCCTGAGTAACGTGCTCGTATATCCGCATCTTGGGTAACAGCAGTTCGTGTAGTACCGCCTAAGATTGGGTTTAGGCAACCATATCCGAGTAATAGGATGGTGACATTCTCTGAGGAGCTCAATGACATTCATCGTGCCAAAGTCCTGCAGGCTGATTAAGTTCAGGCACGAGTGATAAGGATTGAGTGGTACTACTCAGGAATAATAAGATACTCCCTCCGTCCCACCTCAATTGTCCCACTTTCCTTTTTCGTCCGTCCCACCTCAATTGTCCCATTACTTAAAAAGGCAACTTTTTCACACTCAACAATAAAATATTAATTCCACTCAACTTACTTTACACTCACACTCCTTGGTTATTGTGCCGAAAGTCACCGGGACAATTCAGCCGGGACGGAGGGAGTATGAATTAATTGTAGTTAGAGCTTGTCAGAAGCTCCAATTAATTAATGAATGTCCGGTAACCTTAAATATGAGAATTCTCAATTAATGCAACTCGTTCTCATAACGTGGTAATAAAGGGGTAGGTTAGTATTAATTCTGTGGTGAAAAAGAATTAATATTAATTAATTAATTGTGTCCTGGGTTGTGGACATGATAATTAATTAATTTATAGGCCCACTTTATTATTTGCATTAGGTCACATGACTAGCCCAATTAAATATGCTGAATTGAGCCCAATAGCCCATTAGGGTTAAACCCTAGGTCTATAAATACACAACACTCTCTTTCAAAACCCTAGCCACTTCATAACATTCAAATCAGTTGAAACCCTAGGTTGAGAGAGAGAGTGGGCGACGACTCTAGTGCAGAGGGAGGAAAATTTTGATTCTGGCCTTGCACAACTACAGATCTGCGGAGTCTTCACCAGTAGCACATCTTAACAGCATTGGGATACATGATGGGTTTTGTATACTGAAAGCATTTATTATAATGAGTATATGACGGTTTATTTCTCCTATCTGTTAAATAATCTTACATGCATGTAACAATGGTATCCTCTTGTCTCACCGATAGGGACGATCATACGGCATGTTGTAGATTGCAGAAGACAGTATGATCACTTGACCTAGTGAAACATAAACCTGATCACAGCCGAGACAGCGTATGAGGATATGTCTGTCCAGATGGCTGCGGCATTGTCAGAATAAGTAGTCTGTCTTGGTTACTTGACATGCTGGTACGCAGGGGTGGCATATTGATGGACCGTAGTGAGATGTATTCGACTATCTGACATTAGCAAATACAAGATCTCGATATTGATTGAGTCCAAACCCTAACGAAGGTTCAGGGGTTTGCACGGGTTGACTGTTGCTTTAACTTGCCATGGTGGAGAGCCTAAGTAACGTGCTTGTATATCCGCATCTTGGGTAACAACAGTTCGTTTAGTACCACCTGAGATTGGATTTAGGTAACCATATCGGAGTAATAGGATGGGGACATTCCCTAAGGAGCTCAATAACATTCATCGTGCCAAAGTCCTGCAGGCTGATTAAGTTCAGGCACGAGTAATTCAGCCCGCGGTGGTTTATCCGTGTAGGGCTGAATTAATTTTGTAAAATCACAAGAAAATTTGTGATTAGTATAGATTTGTAAATTGTAATAGAAAAGATTATTCTGTAAAATTTGTATTTTTCAAATCTGTAATTTGGACGGGTCGAGGACGGAGAACGAAGATGAAGCCGGCGGATGGCGGCGAGCGGCGGCGGGTGCGCAGCGCAGGCGCGCGGAGCACAGGCTGCGTGCGTGGCAGCGCACGGCCGAGGGCCGCGAGCGCGCGGCGCGCGCGCAATCGGCGGCGACAGTGGTTGTCGTCAGCAACTGTAGTCCCTACGACGGTGGCTCGTGTTTCGGTGGTTTGTGCAATCCTGTGTAAACCCTAGGGTTTGCATTAGGGTTAGGGCAAATCATCAAATCACAAAGGCCTAAATCCCAAAAGATTTGGTGGTTGAAGATTTGGAGGCCCTAGAAGATTTGAAAAGATTTGAGAAGATTTGGATTTATCCAAATAGATTCAAAATTCAAATTGTAATAGATAGAATTTATTTTTCCTATTTTGTGGGGCCACGAGGAATTTTTTGTTTGCCTTAATTGTCCTCGTATGATATGTGATTTATTATGTGCGCAATTAAACATGTGTAGATAATAGGAAAAGCATGATTTGTCGCTTTTATTATTTACAGCTTTCCAAACATGCTTATGTGATTAATTTATTTTGTTGGATTATATTTTGGGAATTTTTGGGCTTGTTTAATTACATGCCAAAAATTTGGAAAATAAAATAGCAAAGAAATTATGTGTCCGCACATAAGAAACCTTCTAAAAGAAAAATACTAAGCTGATTTTTTAATTAAAATCAATAGACCTCCACAAAGCGGTCCTAGGCTGTAAGTGTATCTCTCGTTCTAGTAAACGTCTACGAGTGTAGCTTGCTAGTTCCTAGAGGTGCATGGGTAAGGTTGTTGAGATTTCTAGACAAAGAATTTAAATCATGTGAATAGTGGGAGGGTTTTGCGTAAACGTCTACGAGTGTAGCTTGTGTAGATCTCTTTCACAAGTATTCTAGGATTGATTTAAATTATAGATAACAAAAGCTTTAAGGGCTGTGCAGTATGGTTACGTGCCATGCTAAACTGTCTCTTTTGGCCGGAGTTAAATTTGTGGTTAATGGCTTAGAAGCATCTTAGAATATAATGCAAGAATTGCATCCCTGTTCTTGAGAGATGGCTTGGTCTAAGGTTTTCACTAATTATTAATTTCTAGTGTCAAAAGCTTCCTGACATGTTAGTGAAATTAAATGGATTGGGGCTTAAAACTCGCAGTTCTGGTTGAGGGTGAAATCGTAAACGTCTACGAGTGTAGCTTGCGGTGGGAACTGTTGGGCAATTAGTGGAAAACATTTGTATTTGATTTATCAAAAGGTTTTCAATGCATTTGTTTTCGAAGTTCTGCATGTATGTTCTTATTTAAGATTCTTTATTATTTCAGATATGTCTATGTCTACAGTCGATCATTTACTTGCTCTCAATCCTCTATTGGTCCAAACTTCCCAAAATGGAGTTTTTGCATCAAACACATCCTTTATCTGAAAAACCAAGCATACGTTCTTTTCATGGATCCATTGTTGCATGTTCATGATAAGGTCTACAAACTTGAGCTTGAATTTTATGAAAGATGGGAGGATGCTGATGAGTTTGCCTTCTGGCTCATCACAGGTTCCCTGTCTAGAGAATTAAGGCACAAGTATGAGTATCTCGAAAGGGCTTGAGAGATCTGGAAGGAACTCTCGACAGCCTATGGCAACATGGAGCGGACTATTAACTATAAGCTTGTGCATGATCTAGTGTGCAAGAAAATAGTTGAAGATAGTTCGGTGACAGAGCACATGATGTCTATGATTGATCTCATGAGACAGTTCACTGTGCGGGGTGGCAATATCAGTGCGCAAGGTGAGATTGATATCATCCTGAACTCTCTTACGGACTCCTTTTATGATTTTAAGGTTGTTGCTGATGCAAGGGGAGAGTATGCTCTGCAAGATCTACTTGAGGACCTTGTGGTGGAGCAATCTTCCATGCGAGCACGGATGCATGTTCTGACTACTTCTAGTACTGGTTCAACAACCTCTAAGGTTGGAGATGACGGTGCTGAAAGCAAGCTCAGGAAAGCAGTCAGTGAAAGCAAGTCAAGGAAGGTGAAGAAGGTTAAAGTCACTCCAAAGAAGAAGAGGTGTGCTGGATGCGGAAAGGTGGATTGTCTGAATGCTAAATGACAAGGTACGTCATTTGCATTTGTAACAGAAACATGTTTAGCATCGGTTTCTACTTATTCGTGGGTAGTGGATACTGGAGCTACTGATCATGTTTGTTACATTTTGCAGGGGTTCACACCGAGGAGGGTGCTGAAGAATGACGAGGTTACCATCTCAATGGGGAACGCAGCACAAGTGAGTGCAGCTGCCATTGGAGATTTCACCTTGTACTTTGATGATTATGTTTTAACTTTGAGAGATGTTTTGTACGTCCCGGATTTTCGGCGAAACCTTATTTCAGTTTCCAAACTTTATATTGATGGATATTCAGTATTTTTTATAGTGGTGTTTCTATCATTGGTAATAACGGTGTTATCTGTTGTGGGATGCTGAATAATTCTCTCTATGTTATTAACTGTAATCATAAGGCTTCCGCAAGTATTGCATGTAATTCATCCGTAATTGATAATCCTAGAAAGAGAAAACTTACTTCTTCTGATGAGGATCTTACATATCTCTAGCACTTGAGACTGGGTCACATCAGCTTGAAGCGGATTCAGCGACTTGCAGATGACGGTACATTGGACTTAGTCCGAGTTGTACCTTATCAAGTCTGCGAATCCTGCGTTGAGGGCAAGATGTCAACTAGGCCTTACAAGGCTAGCCAGTCTCGAGCAGAGGAAGTGTTGGAATTGATCCATTCTGACTTATGTGGACCGATGTCCACGCAGGCTCGTGGAAGGTACGAGTACTTCGTCACTTTCATTGACGATTACTCAAGGTACGGATATGTTTACCTGCTTCGCTACAAGTCTGAATGCTTTGAGAAATTCAAAGAGTTCAAGGCTGAGGTAGAAAAGAAGGTCGGGAAAACTATCAAGTCACTGCGATCTGACTGCGGTGGCGAATACCTCGGTAACGAGTTCCTGCATTATTTGTTAGAAAATGGGATTACATCCCAGTGGACTGCACCGGGTACTCCCCAGCAAAATGGTGTAGCTGAAAAAAGAAATAGGACTCTTCTAGAGATGGTAAGATCAATGATGAGTTATGCAAACTTGCCAATTTCGTTTTGGGGCTATGCATTGGAAACAGCAGCTTACGTGCTAAATGTGGTGCCTTCTAAATCAGTTCCTAAGACACCTTCTGAGCTCTTCCTTGGTCGCAAACCAAGTTTGTGCAAGTTTAGTGTATGGGACTGTCCGGCACACGTACTGTCGAAGGAACCTGATAAGTTAGAAAGCAGGTCGAAGTTAATGTTGTTTATAGGGTATCCCAGGCAAACGAAAGGTGGTTACTTTTACTGCCCTGAGAGTCAGAGAGTCATTGTTAGCACCAATGCTAGATTCTTGGAGGACGAGTATGTGAGTAATCACAAGTCAAGGAGTGATATCGTTCTTCAAGAAATTGAAAAAGAGAATACGATTCCATGGGAAGGGGAACGTGTAGATGTGGGTGCACCTGTGAGAGGTTCAGCACCACAGACACGTTCTTCAGTGCAAGGTGCAGAACCACATCTTACTGCAACTACTACTGACACGGCACCAATGCCTCGTCGTAGTGGGAGAGTAATTTTCCAGCCAAAAAGGTACATGTTCGTGGGTGAGTCTTCGGATTTGAGCCCGAAAGACGGACATGAGGACTTTGACCCACTAACTTACGAAGATGCAGTGCAGGACAAGGATGTTGAAAAATGGCGTGTCGCCATGGATTGGTGTGTGCGTCGGACTACTTCGCAGCACTGCGACTTCCTCACGATTCTGCCTCCTAGCCCGCTTGGCAGCGGAGCTGGTTAATCCACTCATCTCGAACTGTCGGTGATACAGTTGATGATGCAAACTAGGGTCGGTGATTCGTTAGTCCGGCCGGCTTCTCTTGCGGGATGCGGTCTGCTTTTCTCAAGTCCAGGTCCGTTTCCCCTTATTCATTAAGAATTCTGCTAGCAGACCCTTCTTCAATAACTCAACCACCTCTAACCATAACGCGCGATTATCTGCCGTAGTATGCCCGTTGTCGTTGTGGAAGTCTCAAAATTTCATAGGGTCCCTCATGGATGGGTCGGTCTTCTTTTTTTTGTGGCCAACTTACCTTCTCTGGTATCTGTCGGAGTAAATTATGTATCAGATCTGCCGGTTCGATTGTGTGGGTATACTCCGGCACGTAGGAGTTCAGGGTGTTTACCTGTGGTGGCTTGCGGCCTGACGGACGACTGTACGGGTGCGGTTACGCAGAGCGCCTATCTTGTTGTTCGCGTCATTGGTCATCTCGGGCCACCGGCCTACCCCCACTGCACCGTGCCGTTTTGTAAAACTCGTCCTCCTCCCACTTGATCAATGCCCATGCTCGGTTGAGGGCATTGTCCATATTCAAGCAGGGGTAGATCGATAGCTCCCTATAGAGGTTAGAATCGACGTCCAGGCCCTTGGTGAACGCTCGTACTGCGATGCTATTTGGACAGTTCAACACGACCACTATTTCTTTGTTAAATCGTGACAGGTAGGCTCTAAGTGGCTCTCCAGTTCTCTAGATCACCGCGTACAAATCATCTGGATGCTTATCGAGCTTCCTGCTACTCGAGTACTACCGGAGGTAGAGCTGGTGCAATTTGGAGAAAGTTGAAATCGATCCCCTTGGCAAGTTGATGAACCACTGAAGGGCGGTTCCAGTGAGGCTTGAGCAGAAGCTTTTACATATGCAGGCCTCACGTCGTGCATTGGGAATCGCTAACGCGAACTTTTTTTGCTTGTAGACTGCTATCGTAGAGTACGAAGCTGGGCGGAGTGAATCGATCCGGGAGCTTGGCCTCCGCGATCTCAGGCGCGAATGTTGACTCCGCTAACTTTCTCTGGGGATAATTCTTTCCGGTGGTGGGAGGCTTAACACCCTGGCCATTAACGATTCAAAGTAGTTCAACCGTTGCTCGAATCGGTTTTCCATCTGCTCCAATATAGCATTGCCCGATACACCCAGGATCGTCAGCAGGTCCGGGTTCACACGTTGATCTCAGAGGGAGTTCTCGGCATTGCATGCTCGGTCCCATTTTCTATAGTTTGATTGAACTCATCTCGCAGATCCATAGCCGTAGCGGGTCGCCCTCTACTAGTGCTTCCTGGCTCCTCCACTATTGGTTGCGCGTTAAGTTGTTGCTACAGCCGTCGGTTATCTTGCTCAAGGAGCTGGTACTTTTGGGTCATGGTGTCCACTTGCGCTCCCAACTTTTCCATGAGGCCCCGAGCCGTCTGAACCTGGGTTACCAACTGAGCTACGTACGGGTGGGGATGTCAATTTAGCCCGAAACCCGCGGGTTGGCCCAATTAACCTGAGCCAAAATACGGGTTAGGGATGAAAGGTCGAGGCCTTTATAGGTAAACCAAATATCACTCCCCACCACGATATCGTCGCCTATAACGACAACCAAGGACGGAGGGGATAAGTGATAAGCTCATTATTTTACTCGCTTATCTATATTATTTTCTACTATTTTATGTAGTTTTATTGAGTTTATATATATTTCTATGCATGAGTCTATATTAGGTGGTATTATGCGCATCTTGGTGTTTTTGCAGGTTTTAGGCCTAAATTCACTTGAAAACCGTTCCGAAAGCAGTGACGTGTAAGGGTAGCAGTGAAGAATTCTTCCACAAGGAGAATTCGGGCTATTGGCCCATGTCAATGGATGATGCTTTGAGTTAGCTCTCCAACGCAACTGGAATCAGGTCAATCGGAGTTCGGGAGAGGAAGTTATGGCCAAAACCGTAAGACCGCGCAGAAGGGGCGAGAGACCACGTCGATCGACGCCAATCAGCATCGATCGACGCCGAAGAGATGGCCACGTCGATCGACGCCAATCAGCCACGATCGACGCGAGCGAGTCTGCTGGAGCGGAAATTCGATGAAAATCGGATTTATTCATATCTTTAGCCCTAGATTTGATAGGATACACATCCACCCCTATAAATAGCCTACTAAATTCGATTTTTCAATACCAATCATCATATTTTCATTCTACAATTTAGTTTTTAGAGTTTGGAGACTTGGGGAACACAAAACCCTTTTATTTTCTTGTAAGTTCTTTACTTTTATGCAATTTATTATGTTTTCTTTTGGATTTCTATCTGCGATGAGTGGCTAGAAACCCTAGCGGGTTCTAGGGTTTGATATTATTATGGATGCATGTTAGGATTAATTAATTAGGTTTGTGATTCCTGTGTTTATTTTTAATTCTAGATTAATTCAAGGACCGAGAGGTGACGATTAATTTAGATGTCTAGCTATTGATAGAAGGACCGAGAGGTGAATATTAATAGTGGGAATAGGAATGCATGATACAATCTACACTATCCAAACAGATGTACTAGACTGTAGGAATTGAACTGATTTGCTTATCAGATTGACTAATTTGGTGTACTTTGAGACCGAGTGGAGATAGTCACTAATTAGTAATCTACGTTATATTTGCCAAACAAGGAAATATAGCATTGTTGCAGTATTCCACCTGTTAAATTAATTGGTTCCTACATGTTATCCATAATAAGAATTCTTCCCTAGAATCTGTGTTCTTTTAAATTTGCTTTCAAAACATCTTTAATTTTCCGTATTGTCATCTTTATTTTCTAAGTTAAAACCCTGATTTTGAATTCCTCAAATAATGAATTTTAGGATCATAGCTAGTATATAAGATAGTTTCCCCACACAATTCCCCTGGATCGATAATCTTAGGGTTTACAAATTTATTTGTCACTGTTGCTATAATTAATCTGTAGATTTTACAGTGATCAATAAGTATGATGACAAACAAAAGTTTAAAAATGAATCACATTTTTAATTGTGGATGAGGAGGGTAGCGAAGAACAACGAATGTAGGGTTTGAAGAGATTGGGGAGAGAAAGGACGAGAGAAGGATCCAAGAGATTGGGGCGGCGGATGTTGCAATTGAGATGGGGGCGGCAGATGTTGCAAATGAGATGGGGATGACGAGTGTTGCAAATGGGAAAGAAAATACGGTTTGGTGGGTGTTGGTTTGATTTTTTTTTAATTAATTAAATTATTAAATGTTAATTCATTTTTTTTCGAAAATGAAATTAATTTAATGAGAAAAACAAAAATAGAAAATAGAATAATTTGAGTGGGGTGGGAAGTATTAAAGTTATTTTTTTATTCTTTGATATCTCCGTTTCATTGGTGGGTTTCGGAACGAGGGAATAGAATAATTTTGAAACCCACCGTTTGGTTAAAGGTATGTGTTGGAGGGTAGGCCTCTTGGTTTGAGTGACCCGAGCCTGTATTTGGGTTAGGAATGTGGATTGGTATTTTTGGGGTTAGTATTATTTCTGT
>JAPKLW010002283.1:0-23192 GCA_026898455.1 Plectranthus barbatus | reverse complement strand
ATCGAAGCTGTGAAGGCTTCGCTCATCCTCTGAAGACGTCGCAGCCGTTGTGGATTCGTGGTGCTGCAGCTGTTCTTCCTTCGTTGAAGCTGTCTGTGGCGGTTGCTCTCTTCTAAAGTGGTTCGTCGGGATCCGGCGGTAATTAGGGACCGCGGCAGTGCAAAGATTTGTAACAGTATGAGAATGAAAAAATGGAATGCTACCCAAATATTTGGGAATTACCAAAACCCTTCAAAATGGTGGATTTCATTTTCATCCCATATCCCATAACCAAAATTATTTATTTCTTATTTTTTATTTTATGTAATTTTATAATTATTTTCTTATTTATTTTATTTTCATTATTTTTATAATAATACTCTAAGATATTATGATAATTATATTATTTTTAATATTATATGTTATTGTAATTATATATTATTTTTTAATATATTATAATAATATTAGTATTAAATTAATTGTTTATTTTTTTATCTTAATTTTATAAAATACATAAGAAGATAAATAGATAATTTATTTATTTTAATATAATTTTATTTTCCAGTTTTTTATTATTAAATTAATTATTATTTATATAATAATCTAATTGTTTAATAAACCTAGAAATTTAAAAAATCAATCATCAGAATTGAAAATGATTCACAAACTCATCTCATAAACCAAACATAGAATTGAGAATGATTCCAAAAAACAAATTCATACCATTCTCTCTCCTATCACACCCATAGACTATATGCATTGTGATTTTCGATAGTTAAACCAAATGCCCTTAAAATTATTACTTAAAATTAAATAAGGATAGTTTTGAAAACTTGTCTAAATATATAATATTCATAAATGATTTTTGATAATATTGTAAGATAAAATTGTACTTTATGGATCGACGACGCCCCGGTAAAGTTCATTAAACTCGTTTTTTTTTTTATATAGATTCAAGACTTTTCCACCGTAATCCAATATTTAACTTATTTCGTAGTCATTCTGAATTCTGATTTTGTCGGCGCCGACACTGGTCTGCTACAGTATAATCGATTGGGATTGGTACACAAACAAAGTGGGAATTAGATTATAGGATGCGGCACCTCCTCCGTCTCCTGGGCCGCCTACATGTTCGATGAATTGTTTCAGAGAAAATGATATTCCGTCCAAGGTCGAATATTCACTTTTCTGCTTCTGTCTTCCATCCCTTCATCCAGATTCAGGCGCGCAATCTTGTGAACGTGAAGCTCAAGTGGGTCAAGGACCCCATTCTCGATTCTGCAGTTTCTGGCGACGTCCTCCTCAAAGCTACTTGCACCATTGCTTCGCTCATCGCATCCGACCCCGACCTCTCTCTTCCCATTCACCGCCTCTCCCGACACCGCGGGCTGCTCGGACTCCCTTCCGACCTCAAACTGTCCACCTTCATTCGGCGTTACCCCAATATTTTTCAAGAGTTTCATCGCCCTGATTCCAGTGGTACCCCTGTTCCGTGGTACAAATTATCACCTGAGGCGTTGGCTGTCTGCTCTCAAGAAATGCACGTGGTGTATGAGGATGGCTTTGTTGATATCTTGAACAGGCTTCGAAAATTACTTATGCTCACTCGGGGGAGATTGCTCCCTCTACAAACCATTGATCAGCTGAGGTGGGATTTAGGATTGCCATTCGACTACGAAACTAAGTTTGTGAGGAAGCATCCCGAGTTGTTTACGTTTGTGAAACTCCCTGATGATCGGATGGGATTGAAACTGTTGGTTTGGGATGATTGTTTGGCGGTGTCTCATCTGGAGTCAAGGAACTTGAATAACTTAGGCAAGGATGAGGCTTTGACGTTTCCTATTAGGTTCACTAGGGGATTTGGGTTGAAAAAGAAGTGTATGGAGTGGTTGAATGAGTGGCAGAAGTTGGCTTACACTTGTCCGTATGTGGATGCGTCGCATTTGGATCCAAGAACAGATGTGTCTGAGAAGAGAGTTGTCGGAGTGTTTCATGAGCTTCTCCATCTCACAATACTCCGGAAGATTGAGAGGAAGAATGTTAGTAACCTGCGCGTGCCATTGGCCATGCCTCAGAAGTTCACCAAGGTGTTTGAAAGGCATCCAGGGGTTTTTTACATATCCAAGAAAGGGGATACACAGACTGTTGTTCTCAGGGAGGCTTATGATGGTGGGCTGCTGATTGAGAAGCATCCGCTGGCTGATATCCGAAAGAAGTACGCGAGCATGATGAAGAGTGGTTTCTTGGATAGGAGTCGGGGGCTGTATAAGAAGGAGAGAAACGGTTGTACAACCAAAACAAAGATGGATTGTGATGTGCTTTCAGAATATGAATCTGACGAAACTGGCTAGGAGCTGTTAACATGCTATGCTATGCCTTGTGGGATTTTTAACTTTTGCGCTAAGACCCTTATCATCAGAATAAATTTATTTACTGTTGTTCAAACTGAGCCATGAGTTTATGATAATACTTGGGTACACCTGCACTGGGGATATGAGTTCTTTTTTCATTTATTTTAAATTACAAAACAACCCGGTTGGTGATTCAGTTCCTTGATTGTCCTGTTTCTTGAAGTGAAAACAATGATTTCCTCAAGTCTCTCATATTGGACCTGCAATTATTTCTTATTTTATAATAAAAACAACATATATTGAGCACGCCTCCATCTAACCACAAATTCTTGGAACAGTCCAAGATCTTCCTTTGATCAGCAGCTAAATACCTCTTCCAATCATCAATCACCATCTTCATATCATGCATCTTATTCCCCATCCCGATACAGCAATTCGCATGCATGGTGAACACCACATCCAGATCCTTACTCGGCTCGCAAAACCCCCCAAAATTAGCCGTGTCCAGGAACCGGATCTGCAGCCCCATTTTCCGTACAAAGGGATTCATTTTGATATAGTTGAGCACGTCTTGGTCGTGCTTACCCGGATAATAGTCCTGACCCGTATACCAGTACTTGTAGAACTGGATAGTCCGATTGCTGGACCTGGCGTAAATGAAGCCTGAATTTGGGGAGTTGTTGAGATCGGTGTAGCTGAACCAGTAGTGATCGCACGCAACCTGGAAGTCCCCGTCCGGGTAAAATCTTTCGAATGGGTTCCTCAGCCACATCACATCTGCATCCTGAGCTTCATCAATCGCACCATTATTTACTGCTACAACCAAATTCGTTGAAATCATAATTTTTGTGAAATTAATAATTAATACCGCGAAGACGAAGTCGAATCCCAATTCCAGAACGGTGCGCTGAAACTCAATCTTCCGCCACACCAGTTTCACATAATCCTCGCTCATGAAATATGCTTCACCGGTGAAATTGACGCCGTCGGTGGTGAGGGTGACGCAGTGCATGCCCTCCGTCAGGCAACGGCTGTACGCCGTCCGGTCTAATGCGCCGACCACCACGTGTTTCAGCAGGTCTAGGGTTCCGTTTCCGATTCTGAAGCTCTCCAAAAACAGATCGAAAATGGTATTGGGCTCCGTCCATGCTGCATTGAGCGTCGTGAGGATCACCGTTTTGTTGTCTTTCATCACCGCCTTCCTCAACGTCCTCTCCAGTTCATTATTCTCCGCCTCCGCCTAATTTAATCGAAAATTGTTGTGCTTTTAATAATTAGCAAGAATTTGTGTTGAGAATTGATATGGAATATTTTTTAAGAGACCATCATTACATTTCACGAGATCTTAATCTATATATTTCACTGTTTATTTAAATATTTTCTTCAACTTTAGTTTTCATGTTTTATTTTATTTTATAATTATTAAGTATTTCTGAAAATAAGTATTAAGAAGAGTTAACTAAGGTTTAGAGTATTTGGGGGTGTGCAAAACCCGATCCGACCCGAAGCGATGCATTTCGGGTCGGGTCGGGTCGGGTCTTGTAGCTGTCGGTTCGGGTTGCGGGTGGAAAATCTTCACCCGACGGCTTTTTGGGTCGGGTGGCAGGTGAAGAATTTTGGGTTCGGGTGCCACCCGACCCGATCGAACATACCTATATTTAATATATATAATAATATAAATATTTAAGTTATACAATAAAAATTATTAATATTTCTGAAAATATACATAACAAATAATTCCTAATCCTAAAACCTAATTCACGACTCACCCTCACCCAATTCCCCCCAAACGGCGCACGCACAACACCCAACCCCAGCCACCCCTCCGCCTGCGTCTTCCCATCCATTGGCCACCGGCACACCGCCGCACAAGCCATCCCGGACCTGCCTCTGCGGTGCGGCTCTGCCTGTCTGCCAGCCCGCCGCCTTCACCCATCACCGTCCTCGACTGCCCAGCGCCCTCCGCCTTCACCCATCATCGTCCGCGACTTCCCAGTGCCCTCCAGCTCCTGCTGTCATGCTGCGCCTTCACCCACAGGTAATTTTTTTTTTGGTTATGATTAATTAATTGAGAAGCTTATGCTCTGCTTATCTCTCAAATTCAATCTCTGCATTAATCTTGTTTTTTAAGGCGTTTGAATGTTTGATTATTTAGTATAATTAGAGCAGACTGTGTTGCTTGTATTAAGCTTATGCTCTGCTTTTCTCTCAATCTCTGCATGTCTCTCAATCAAGCTTACTAATTTACTGTGTTGCTTTATTCAGGTATTTCGGGTGATCGGGTCACCCGATAAACCCGACCCGAAATTCGGGTGATTGGGTAGGGTCGGGTGGCACTGATGGTTGGGTCGGGTTTCGGGTCTTCAGCATCGGGTGATCGGGTCATTCGGGTTTGATTTTTCACACCCCTAAGAGTATTTTGATATAAGTAATCTTAATAACTAATCATTCCCTAAATTCTTAATTATTTTTTTTTGGGTGATGAGAAAATCTTGCAAGTGCATTTCGAACATATCTAATTCCAATATACTATTTAAATACCATAAGGACCTAATAAAATATTATTTTTAGTCAAATTGGTATAATTAAAATTAATTCAAAAATAGCCCCAGTCGGTGTCGGATCCGCGACGTAGACCATGACACCAAACAACACAGACCACGACACAAATCACTTTTTTCTCTTTCCTCACCCGCTCACTCTCTCTCCTATGCACACACTCCTCCCACTACATCAAAAAGAACTGATCAGTCTGGACTTACCAGTCTTGAGCTTACTAGTCTCAAATATCAAACTTGTCAGTTTGGGAATCGATGTCGAACTGAATGACGACATCAGATAGCATGAACTTGCCAACATGATGACATCAGCATGGATTTTTAGCTCCAGTCTCCACACATAGAGACAGAGAATTATTTGAGGAATGATGTTGACAAGATCAGACTTTAAGGAATAAGGAATGGAGATTCCTTAAAGTCTGCAAGTCCAAGATTTTATTCTAGATTCCTCGAACTTATCAGTCTAGATTCCACAGACTGATTAAATGTTTCCGTTTTGAAAGAAAGGTGATTAGTCATTGTCGAAGGCAGAAGAAGCGAGAAAAGGTACAACATTTCCCTGAAAGGCTACTTACCCGCGCAGAGGACAAAGACATCAGATCGGTCAAACATCCGATGTGTCTAAACGACTCTATTTCAAATCTCTGGACCTTCGCCTATAAATAGCCGAGGACCACCAGAGATTCAAATGCCAAACATTTGATTTTTCAGAGAGCCAAAACGCTGCCAAATTCACGACTCAAAGATAGAGGCTTATTCAAGCTTTTTCGTGTGTCACATTCGTGAACACGAGACTCAAAACATTTTGCTCTTAAGTTACTCTCGGTGTTCTTTCTCTCCAAGAAAGAACACAACAGTCAAGTATGCTCTGTAGTTTGACTTCGACGGGCGTTCTAAGCCCCCAACCTGATAGTTCTGATGTGAACTATAAAGACCTCATTCCGGTGATGAGGAGGCTGCGTGCCCACACTCTGAGGAGCTGCGAAGTGAAGAAAGTACAAAGGACCGAGTGAATGAGCTTGTGGATTGAAGAACGAGGCATTCTTCAGCAAGCGATAGATCATGGGAGCACCTTGTATTGATTCACTTAGTGGATTTCTAGACTTGTATCTGAAGAGTGGACGCAGGACCTTTTGTTGTCTGAACTACTATAAATCCTTTGTCATTTATTTGCTTTCTTTGCCATTTATTTGCATTGATCCAGTCAGTTGACTTAAGAGCATCTCCAATTTTCGTCGACTCTCACTCCTGAGATATGAAGCAGGTCAGTAACGCACTTCCTTGTCTCGTGTGAACTGAGTTGGCAACACTGTCGAGCACGGATTCTTTAGGATGGTTTCTTAACCATTTCGGCTTTTGGAGCTGGGTAACTTCAATGGTTTGGACAAAATCTTTAGGGTACGCATTACAGTCTGCTCCAGACACTGGAACTCCAAACAAGTCAGCTTGACTGGAGTTTCATTCTCCAGTGATGACTCCCATATCATGGATTCCATGATTTTCTTCGGTGGTACACGGTTGGACATCTTCAGAGTGAGCATTTTCTCCTTCAGTGAGGTTAGTGTGAGTTGGTGACTATGTTCCAGTTGGACCCTTAAACTGAGCTCTATTTTTATTTTTTGAAGTCCCCCTTGATTTATGCCTGGAAGCATCGCCAATGAACCAAAGGCTTTTGTAAGGTCGATTGATAGATTGACCTCATCATCTGGAGCACTTGCGTGATCATCTATAGATTTGGTTTGAGAAACTTAGCTTTGATCCGCTTTATCAGTACATAGTTTCTCATTCCCATTGTTGAGAGCAAGATCACCAAGTTCCAATTCTTTCAAGGTTCTGTGCACTAAAATAGACTCATAAAAAATAACATAGCATGTTACTTCCACAAGTCTGGTTGTCTTGTTGAGTACTATGTATCCCTTGTATGAAGGATGTCCATATCCAAGAAACACTCCTTCATCAGCATTGGGACTGAGAGTATTCAGTTTTGACTTTCCATTGTTATGGATGTAACATGATGAACCAAAAGCACGGAGATGAGCTATAGAAGTCTTACGACCATTGAATACTTCATATGGGGTTTTGTGATGGCGGCTGTTGATGGCGCTTCTGTTATGAATATAGCATGCAGTCATCAAGGCTTCTCCCAGTAACCTTCTTTCAAGTCAGCTTTGGTGAGCATTGTCCTGACTGCCTTCTTGAGTGTCCTGTTTCTTCATTCAGCAAGACCATTTTGTTGAGGCGTCCTTGGAGCTGAATTCTCATGAACAATGCCAGCATCAGCACAGAAATCCATTAGTGGACCGTTGCAAAACTCAGTTCCATTGTCAGATTTGATTCTTTTGACAGTGACCCCTTTGCTGTTTTGCACTTGAAGGATGAGCTCTGGAAGTTAGATTTTCACTTCATCCATTGTTGTTAGCAGCCTTACACAAGTGTATCTGGAGTAGTCATCTACTACAACCAGAGTGAACCTTTTTCCTCCAATGGTAGGCGGCTTGACTGGTCCAAATAGATCCATATGAAGAAGTTCAAGGATCCTGTCTGTGCTTGCTGTGATGGTTTGATTCTTGAATGAAGCTTTGGTTTGCTTTCCCATCTTGCATGCTCGACAGACACCTTCTTCTTTCTTAAAACTGACTTGTGGTAGGCCTTCCACAAGTTTGTGTTTGGCAAGATGTCTGATTGACTGAAAATTCAGGTGGCTAAGCCTCTTATGCCATAGCCAGTTGACTCCTTCTTGAGATGAGCTCGTTGCGATAAGACATGTGTCTGGCTCTCCGCTCTCCCAATCCACATAATATAAACTTCCTTTCTTTACACCTTTCAGCATAGTCTCTTTGGAGTCTTTGTCATTGATCCAGTATTTTGTCTCGACAAATATTACCTCATATCCAGACTGGATAAGCTAACTCACACTCAACAGATTGTAGTTGAGGTTGGTGACCAAGGATACATCATTGATGATAATTTCATTGCTCTTCAAGCATCCTTTGTCGATTACTCTGCCTTTTGAATCATCTACAAAACTGACAAGTGGTCCTCTTGTCATTCTCAATTTTGAGAGAAGATTATTGTCACCGGTCATGTGAGCTGAACATCCATTGTTCAAGATCTATGCTCTTTTCTTCTTTTTAGATTGATATTGGTGACTTTGTACCTGCATAACATATCAGGTTAGACAAAAGGTACTCGTGTTTTGGCGGGTCTTGCAGGGTTAGTGTTATGGATCCATTCTTTATGAATCCATACTTGCTTCACCTTATATCTAGGTGTTGCACAGTCCTCTACTATTCTCTTCCTTTTCAAATGATTCAAGTTATTTCTATGCATGCTTGGTAAGAGAAGGTGAGTGTATGAAACCTGACCTAAAACTGAGTTTCTTAAAACTGAGTATCTAGGAACTGACTTCCTTGAAACTGAGTTTCGGTTGGGTTCTCAGAAACTTGGTCCGGAGTGTGTAGTCTCTCTAGCCCTGAGGTTAGAGTGTAGGTTGGATTGAGACCTCGTATAGATGTTCTTTCTATACGGATAAGTTCTGTTCTCATGAGTAGAGAACCTCGGATTCCTAGAGTCTGGAAATGAAACTGACTTTCTGTAAAGTTCAGTTTTAGCTGTTGAAGTGGGTTTTCTAAAGTTATGAGCATATTGTTTACCCCACTTCCTAGGTATGATGGGCTTCATCTCAGGTTTTATTGACTCAAAAGTCAAATCTTTTCTAAGCTTGGGTGTTGAGGTTAGTTTTGAAACTGAGTGTCCCCTTCTTTCCTGATGAGCCTCAGAGGTGTTATTGTCCATACTGACTACTCAATTACCTAACAACTTGACTTCTAAACTGGAATTCTTCATAATGTGATGATTCGAGACATTCCTAGTTTCGTAAGTAGAAGTCTGATTGCTCAAGTTATTCTCTGTAAAGCCTAATCCTGACCTATCAGAGGAGTGTCTTTGTAAACTTAGAGCTTCTGAAACTTTGCTAGTACTAGAGTATAGTGAACCGATAAGTTTTTGATCACTAGCAATTTTCATTTTATGAGATGTGCATTCTTCATAAATAGATTTAAACGATTCAAGTAACACATAATGCTCTTCTCTAAGTTTAGCTAAGTCTTCACTTACTAACTTTGATCCTTCAATCTCTTCAGTCAGTTTTGAAACTTTCACTTTCAGTGAAGCATTTTCACATGCAAGACATTTTTTAACACATAAAACTTAGCAAATTTTCTATTCAAAGTTTCAAAAGTAACATCCTCTAAATTTGAGCAATAGGATTCAGAGTTGTCTTCTTTGCATGCTATAGGAATAGAAACTGAGTTAGAAATGTGTACCGGAGTATTAGACTCTGTTTCAGTTTCTTCCTCTTCTCCAAGCTTTGCCATCAGCACCTGGAAGGCTTCTTCCGCCGCCTCATTGTCAGATGTGAAATAGCCATCGTCATTGCCTGAAATGTCAGACACCTCAGTTCTGGTAAGCATGGCCTTAGCAACTGCTCTGGAGGCTTTCTTTTTGAACACCCTCTTCAAGCGCTCCCTTTCCTCCTTGGAAACTAATGGGCACTCGCTGAACTTCAGTTCACTTGACTGTGAACCTTCCTTCTTGGATTTGGCTATCTCAAGAAGTCTAGTCAGCTTCCTCATTTGCTCTTCAAGCTCTTCAACTGAGCTCTCTTCCTCCTTTTTCTAGTAGGAAGTTGTTGGTGCTTACTTGGATGTGGACGTCTGTCCAGAAGATCTGTCAGCTTGGTAAGCCTTTGGAGGCCTTCTCTTGAACTCCATTTTTGCGAAAAAGGCAGCATCTCCTTCTGGATATGTGCTGACACTTCGCACTGCTTCATTTTTGTTCGCCATTTGAATATCCCATTTATGGGATTGAAGCTGGACGAGCACATCCTTGGTCGTCATCTAGGAGAGATCTTTCTCCTTCAAGCTGGTAGCTTTGACGAACCAATCCTCGTTGGACATCTTGGAGAGAATTTTTGCATTCATATTAGCAATTTTATATGTTCTCCCCAAGTTTTTCAGCTCGCAGATAATAGCATTGAATCTTGCTTCCATTGATTTAACATTTTCACCAGGAAGCATTTGGAAAGATTCATACTTATCCACACAGTTTTGAAGCTTATTTATCTTCATCTGAGTTGTTTCTTGACTAAGTGAGCCGATAAATTCCCACATATTTTTGGCGTTGTTGTGCTCTAAGGCTTCAACAACCAATGACGCTGGTAAGGATTGTAAGATGAGCTCCATGGCCACTGCATCCAGCTGAAAACGAACTTTGTTGTTGTTTCTCCATTCTGCATAAGGCTTCTCCACTATCTCCTGACCTTCTGCTCCTCCGAGCTGAGTATTCACCTTAGTGACCTTTATTGGTCCGGTAGATAAAACCTCTGCTAATTCTGGATGGGAATTCTTCAGCATGATCAACGAATATTTCTTCCATCTCTCAAAGTCTTCTGATGAGTACTTTGGAAGCTTTGTGATCTGGTCCATCTTTGTGTACCTAAGCTTAAACAATAAAACAGAAACCAGGTGCAGAAAAACAGAACCAAACGCAGAAAAACAGAGATTTGGTCCTAAGTGACTCAACACAACCGTAGTCTGTAAGAACCTTGGCGCGTGATACCACTTGTTGGTCCCGAAATCAGAGTGCAATATGTGCAGCGGAAGGTTTTGTGTATGTAGCAGAAGTAAAGATAAGCACAAGTACTGGTTCATTTAAACAGGGCAAAGTCAGTTTTGTGTGTAATCAGTTTAAGCTTAAGTCTCTGTTCCGTCTTAAGTCAGTTTCACAATGTATATTCTTCAATACTTGGACAAGTATTGAAAGTTCAAGTAGTCAGTTTGTGAAACAGAAAAAAACAGAGCAAGTATAAGGAAAGCAGTAAAGCAACACACAGAGATTTATAGTAGTTCGGATTTCAATATCCTACATCCACTTTTCAGACCCATGGTCTGGATAATTTACTAAGTGAATACAAGCCTTCTTACGATCTATACACAATCCATGGCATCTCCGTCCTCCGATCAGCTGTGGCACTCGCCTAAGAACTTCTTGTAGACTCAGTCTTCAGGTTGAAGTGGGGATGCACCCCGCAGCCTCCTTCCTGGTGGGTGGATGTTTACTAATTCTTCCCAGAATGGTTGGATGTTTAAAGGTTCTTCCCAGAACTCAGGTGGTCGGCATACGCCCGTGATAATCAAAATCCCAGACTAGGAAACTGACTGTTATGAATATATCTCAAGAAGATATATTCACCAAACAGAGCCTCAACTTAAAGCTTCAGTCTCGTGCTATGAGAAGATAGCACGGTGGGTGACTTGAGTGCGAGACTCAAGTCTCGTGTTTACAACACGAAAAACTCTGAGAGAGTTTTTATGGGAGATATGACTTAAATATGCCCTTTGTCTCTTTAGACTAGTAGATTTTGAATTCTGTTCAGGTAACCTGTTAAGGTTGAGAGGGCAGATCTTTATATAGAGAGAGGAAAGCCTATGGAAATTTGAATTTCTAACCGTTAGACACATAAATCCAGACGTTAGACTCATGGATTATATTGCCCAATAGTAGCCCATGCCTTAGGTCTCCTTTCTATTCTTCCTATTGTCAGTATACTATACACTAACTTTATGTCAGACTCCTTTACAGCCCGAGGAACCCAGTTTGGATAACCTCGTACTGACTTAGGCATTTTACAAATGTCCGAGTCTGACTAAGGCTTCTTAAACTGACTTCTAAGAGTCAGTACGGTTTAGCCCTCATACTGACTTCCCACAATCAGTATGGTAAATCCTTATACTTATTTTCCATAGTCAGTATGGGAAACGCCCTCATACTGATTTCTCCGGATGAGTATGGTAATCCCTTGAACTGACTTCTCCTTAGTCAGTTCGGGAAAGCCATCATACTGACTTCTCCTTATCAATATGGATAGACCTAAAATTGAGTGCTCCAACTCAGTTTTTGGTTAAGGATAGGCGTAATGATAGTCAGTTCTTGAGCATTCTCTATTGCTCGATCTTCAGTCTAAGTTCTATTACAACTCGATCGATCCTATACAAGGATTACAGTTTAGAACCTAGAAAGTGAAAAAACTGACTAAGATGGCTTGCATTCTTTGACCCACTAAAACATCAAAAGTAAGGAAGAACTTCTCTAACAAAAATCCTAACAAGGATTTATTCACATTTCTGATCATAAATCTCATTTTCACTTGATCCACAGGACCACACCCTGTAAATCTTAGCCTTCCAAATTATGATCCAACGCTTGGGAGTTAATAAATTTCGTGCGTATTTTATATGTATTATAGAGTATTTATGCCATTTATATAGCTAAACTTTTTAGTTTTATATAATATTATATGCTTATATATATCTATCATATATGTATTATATAATAAACTATGCATCACGTTATTGTATCAATAAATTTGTGCATTATATCTCTACTTAGATGTATTTATGCACAATTTTATTCATTTTACAAGAATGAATTAAATATTATAAATTGCACTATATTATGTATAAATTGCAATAAAATCTATATATGAGATTTATTTGTATTTCTACTCACTCTATCACATCCCTATAGGTTAAACATCCAAATTTATAATTTATCAATAATATTAATATATAAGTCCTTTAGACTTATTATGCACAACTTGTTCAAAAAACACATAGGAATTTGTATTTAACCAAATAGAATTGTCTAGTTACGTACTATAGAACCTATCACTGAAAGCTCCCTCTACAACTCAAAATTTTTGAGTTGGTCTCTTTAGAAACGGTCTAAATATTTTTTTATTGTGAAACAGATTTTAATATATTATTTCAATAAGTTAAATACATCATTTTATTTTTAAAAATAACATTATTTGTAACAAAGAAATACATCATTTGCAATAAAGAAACGTACATCATTTCATTAAATTCGTTTCACAATAAAAATGGTGAGACATCATTTGCAATAAAGAAACACATCATTTCATTAAATTCGTCTTACAATAAAAATGATAAGACCGTCTAATTTGAGAATTCGCCAAATTTTTGTATTAAAAGATCTTTTCGTACAATATCTCCTCAAGAGTTCTTAAAAAAAAAAATATCTCCTCAAGAGATTTTTCCCTTAATTCTTGAAAGAATGTATAGTTTCTTAGTTAAATCTTTTCTTTTCTTTTTTATTGTTGTATCATATGCATCTTAATTAGTATTTAAAACACACGGTATATATAGAGAAGTTAAGTCCATTTTTATACAAAATATGAAGAATAAAACATATAATTTCACCTTTAAGCTAAAAACTAAAAAGTAGGGAAAGTGAAGGAAAGCAGAAGAAACATATGAGGAGCTATATATGGAGAGTTACCGGAGGAGATAGATTTGGTGACGTGTGTTGATGAAATGAAGACGTCGGGGCAATATTTCGCTCAGCACAAGATGGAGATGAAAATGATTTCCCAAAGAAGTGATCAAAAGGGTGGGTAGAATATTGGAAGACAAGAAGACTGCTTAGAACCACCACCACGAACACCAACATTATACGCAGAGCCACGCCGGAAGAGTTTTGGTGGTGGTTGCTTCGATCGCGGTGGCAGCTGCCGGACTCCAGGTTGTCACCTTCGACGTCGTCAGAGGCGGCGCCATCCTTACCTCCACCTCTGGATTGATGCATTTCGTTAATTTTGTCTTTTCTAGCTATTCAGTGTAAGGTTTTATGGGTGTCGGGTTGCAAGTCAATTAATTTGTTTTAATTTGAATTTCCAACCATGACCTCTTGATTATAGATATAATGTTTTTACCACTGCAATTCGAACAAAAAATTATAAACTTGTTTTTATTATTTGATAATTAGGATGTAAAATTGAAGACCAGATTGAATAATAAATGTACTTGATCTAGATGGAAAAAGTATAACAATATTAATTAGAATTCATTGCTAAAAGATGCATGACTTTTGCATTACAAATTTCATACCAATTTTACAATAAAAACATGATTTAGAAATTACGATACCTAAATTTTTCAAGATGAGTTATGAAATATTTCACAAAATATTTACTTTAATATAATGTATCCAACATGGATTCTTAATTTATCCAAAAAGGTTATAATTATTTATATTATAATACTCTCTCCGTCCCGGCTAAATTTGTAATACCCCGTATTTAAATTTCGATCTTGTCTAAATAGTTCGGATGTAATATTGAGTAAATCTCAATTGAGAATTGTTTGGGAATGATTTATTTAAATTTTGGAGATTGGAATTTAGATAATATGATCGGAGGAATTGATTTTTGGATGTTTTGCGTGTATTTTTGGAAGCAATTGGTGTTGGAAATTGATGTGGAGTTATAAAGATTTATGGATTATAATTATATACATAGGTATGTATATAATGAGGATTTTTAAGGAAACACATTTTATATGATTAATCATATCATGATATACCAAACCATATATTATGAAGAGGTATAAATAGAAGAAATAATATCAGAGTAAACTTTTCTATCATATGTTATAATTTAGAGAGAGAGAGTAAACCCCCTCTCAAAACCCAAACCCGTCACCTCTCTGTCCGACCAAATTCCGGCCACCTCCGGCGACGTCGCGGCGAACCACCACCACCATTCGATAGCCCTTGTCGAGAGCTTCGATTTGAGTACTCGTAGGCTTCGAGGGGACGATTAACGAGAGAGTTATCGCCGGTTGTAGTTGAGGTGGGTTTTATGTTACGAATTTCGGGATTTAGAGTTCAATCTTGATATTCCGGCCAAATTTTGGTGTTTTGACCGCAGATTTGTGTTCTCCATTGTCTAGGGAGCGTTTGCACTCCAAGAACGGAGCATTTGGACGCCGGAAAACCTCAATCGCCGCCGTGAACGGAGGAACTTCGGCGAGGTAGTTCATGTCTTTCTCTTTTGTTATTATTTTGAGTTTCAGGGCCATATTCGTGTTCCTCATGGTCTGGGGAGCTCGAATATGCATTTGCATGTTTGATCGGCCGGCAAAATCGCGAGATTTTGCGAGTTACAGGTTCAGCTCCGGCGAACCCGCGAAGGAGATGACTCCTGTCGGTCGACAGGAACTATGTCGATCGACAGGGCGATCGATCAATGGCATGATGTCGGACAGGTTTCGTCGATCGACAGGCATGCTGTCGATCGACAGAGGATGGTCGACAAGGAAGTCATATCGAGCTACTTCTGTCGATCGACAGAAATGCCCACTCGAAGAAAATATCGACACATCTCTGACGATCGACACAATCTATTTCGATCGAAAGAGATGGGTCGACAGAGATTTTTCGACCAAGGTGGTCGATCGATTTGAAACATGTAGACCGAGTTGTGTCGACCGACACAAACCCTTGTCGGTCGATACAGAGGCCTATAAGTTGTCATTTATTTCTAGTTCCTTCGAGTCTTATTGTTTACGATTAAGATGTATTGTCCTAGATATATCGTACTAACTCGAGGACCTTATTTGATTGTAGGAAATTGAAAGCGAAGGATCGATAAGCTCAAGTATCTAAGTTAAAGCCAAGGAAACGAGGTGGGAAACTATTTCAAATCTATAAAAATCAAATGCGTGTTTTCTTTTCAAAATGCGTGAGATAAAATGTTTTGCTTTTAAATTGAAAATGCTATGCATGTTTTGTGTTGTCTTACTGTCCTCTGTCATTTCCCGATGACAGAGAGTAAAATAATGATGTTTGGAACCAGTTATTCATAACTGCGCTAGAACCTCATTAGTAGTATGGAGTAGCGACGCCATACGAAGGGATTATGAAGATATAAGGGGAACATGTTATGAGGTCGGAGATTTAATGATATGATTGAGATGATGTTGATGATTGATTGATTATGAATTGTGATTTAATAAGCGATCGGGTCTCAAACAGGATTTCTGAGACTAGTGCACTCTAAATGACAGTAGGTTGAGTGTGTACTCATTCCTTACTAGTCATCGTAACTTGGAAGTCGGCCAGCTTCCAGTTACAAAACCGAACAGATATGACAACACTAAAAATAATGGGTGTGTGAGTAAAATGTTTTGGCTAGCACGGTTTATTTCAACAAAACCCCGTGTTTAGCTGTGTGTGTTGCATAGCATGTTTCATATATAATGTATGTTTTTGGCATGTTTCTCACTAGGTACGAAAGTACTCAGCCCTCGCGATATTTCTAAATCGTGCAGGTTAAGCAGCAGGAATGGAGGTAGCGGGTGTAAGCAGAAGAAGAAGAATAAGTGTGATTTTGAAAAATGTACAGATCCTGTGGCATGTATCTCCATATACATGTCACCACCACGTTACACACGCTGCTACACTCTCTGAAAACCCTTCCCTTTTGAATGTTTAAAAGATTGAAGTTATGTTTATGTTTCAAGACTCGAAGGATTTCTTATCTGTTAAATTATATTATGATTTAATTTGAAGACTTTTTCTTATTGTCTATTTGGATTGCACTTCGAAAACCTGAAACATCAATGTAACGCGGCTCCATATTGGAAGGTCAGATGGGGGCGTTACAAAATTATCATATTTTGACCGGGCACGATAACCAAGATATGTGAGTGGATGCGAGTGTTAGTGGAATGAATATTTTATTGATGAGTGTTAAAAATTTGCTATTTTAGGAAAGTGGACTAATATCACGAGATAAGACGAAAAAAGAAAAATAGATGGAGGGAGTATTTTTGTATTTGAATTTTCAATTATGGCATGCAACCTTTTTCGTGTCATCCGATTTAATTATTCTATTTATTGAACTTGATATAGGTTTGAAAATAACGTACTTAGCAAATTAAGTTTAATTAATTTGGTAAGACGAGATTAATATCTAAAAACTGAAAAGTCGCTAATAAGAAAAATGAAATCAGTTGGATTAATAAAGAATTCAACTCATGCTTTCTATTCTATTCCCTCATAAAAATCAAAACAATTACTCCCTCCATTCCAATTATATAGTCCAGTTTGATCTTACACGTTTGTAAAAAATTATTTAATATTTAAATAAATTTCCAACATTACCCTTATTTAAAGCATTAATTAACCTCTGATTTTCATAATATTACATTTCATATACTCATTTTCCAAGATTATTCAGGGATGTAATAGTAAATGACCATATAAAAACAATACCAAATATAGAAACTGGACAATATAATTGAAACACCCTAAAATAGTAACCTGGACTATATAATCGGAACGGAGGGAGTAATAGATTAATTTCGATGTGATTTGCTTCAGCTTCCCTAATCTCTCCCTCTCAATATATAATGGTGCATTGTTTAGTTAAAAAGTAAGCAAAGTTATTCCTTCGCTCGGGGTGTAGTGGTTAAAGCACATTTCCTGTGACTGAAAGATCACATGTTCGAGCTTCTAGGGGAACATTTGTAAAATAAGTCTATTCTTATAGAAATCGTACATTATTATATATTTAAAAAAAAAACAATGTAATAACGTGTGGTATTAGCTGACATATATATTTTTCTTACCTTGAAGAAGCTAGCTAGTATCCAAAATGTCTTCTTTAGAGAATAGGTCAAACGTCCATTACAAATTAAAGAATTTTAACTTTTATATTCAAGAGAATTTGGTATGGGTTTAAAGAAGCTGCCTACCCTACAAAATAATACTCCGCATTATAAATAAATCAGCTTCATTTATACAAGGATTCAAAATTTGTGAGAAATTTTTTTTTAAAAAAACAAGAAATTAGAATGCACAATTTAAATTGTGAGAGGTGTCGTTGTAGAGACGGCCTTGTAATTTTTGAAGCATTGTACGATAGAAAATAATAATATTAATAAAATATAATATGTATCTTAAAACCATTTATATTATTTAAAATTGTAAAGTTTATTAAAAATTCTCTTAATTATCACACAAAACTTGAGTCCTTGAGACAATTCATTTTTTCAAAAGAAAATTGTAAATATGTATTTTTAATTAGGAATAGATATTACAATATTGAATATAGTCGGCAAATAAATCTTAATATCGTATATGATTTTTTAAATTTATATTTAACTAAATATCTATTTTAAGATAAATTTAACTTCTATAGTATTTTTTTAGTTAGGTTAAAAATTAACTCTTCTTTTTTAATCCCGTATTAGTTTTTAATATTTGTACTAAAACAAATTAGTACTATTACTATATAATTTTCTAGAAAATAATGACTCTCACTCGAAGGCTATGAGTTTGAAAAGTCCAAAGAGCACAGACTAGCCACGGAGCTTGGATACGGTTTCCCGATCGGAGATCCATGGATCACAGACGGTATCTCCCCATGGCCTTTCGCCTCTGAAAGCGTCCTTCCTTCTCAATGCCTGGGCATCCATCCAATGCATTCTTTTCGATCTTGTACCTGCGCATAGGCTACACAAGCTTCGGTGCGGTACACGGAACACGAACCCAATCTCGACAAACAACACACCTCACACAAACCTCTAGGCCGTCACTGCATCATAGTTGCATAGTACTTTAATCTATGTGCTCCAAAATCAAGAATATAATTTTTTTTTAGTTGTATTAGATGAGTACTTACATGGAAAAGGAGGTGAGAGATCAATGGTTATTATAATTCTGACATTTAAGTGGATGAGATTATAATCTATAAAATAACGAATAATGCAAACAAATCTTTGTAATATATTAAATGAGAGTATTTATTAATATTATAATTTTGTTATTTTTCCTCTAAAAAAATATCACAAATAAAAATCAACGCACATGATCAATTTAAATTCGTCCGTGTTTGGTGCATTATTTAGATTACTATATAGCATTCAAGGAGAAAAAATGTGAAAATTTTATATTTAAGAATTCTATTTTGCGCAGTTAAAGAAATGTAAAATAATGCAAAGGTTCGATTAAAAATACAGTATTTTGAAGTTCAATATGCAATATATGTTTAGTGCGAAAAATGTATTTAATATTCAGAAAAAGTATATACTTTAGAATAAAAATGCATTGCGTTTATGAAAAAAAAATGCATCAATTGATGCAAAAAAAGAATGCATCAATAGAGTAGACGATTACTCAAATTTAATTGCTACATTACTAAGATACCTTATTCAATTAATGAATTCTAAATTATCACAACCATTAGATCAACAAAATAAAGGATCAAAATTTATTCTTATTTAACATATGATTACCTCTCTCTCTCTCGATCTCTTTATATATATATATATATATATATATATATATATATAGGGTAGTGATCAGGTGAGAATATGAGTTACTATGAGAAATAAGAATAGATCTCGCGCGCCATCTCATCAAATCGACGAACAAGATTCATTCTCGTCAAATTGAAAAACGTGGCATTTTTGCCCCTATATCCTGCAGTTTTAGCCTTTAAAGGCTAAAACTGTAATAATACTCAAACAAAAACAGCAACCTGCATTTTAAGCTCGATTTACTTCATTTTAAGCCCGATTTATTTCATTTTTTGTCCGATTTACTTCATTTTTACATAAATACGAATTAAAAAAAATTAAACATCTTCTTCTTCAAAGCAGCAACACTACGCTCATGTACATGAGCGTAGTCTCTATAAAACTCAATACCAACATCAACAGTTCTAAAAACTCTGCCCTTAAAATACTTCATCTCATCAACACACTTTGGAATAAATGAACCTGTAAGATACAAAAATGCACAAAGATAACACTAAAGATGCACAATATAATAGTAAAAAAGAACGTCAATCTGAATATAAACAATTTTTTTAAAACTATATTCATGCACAATTAACAAAGTCGAGACCGAACACGAATGCGAAATCCAGAAACAAAGAAAAAAATCTGATCGACAGAAGAAATATAAATCAAATCAAATGAAGAAGGAAGAAGAAATCAAATCGCGCGAAGAAAGGAATAAAAAATATGATGAGATACTATTTCAGATTTTAAAAAAGCTAAAATTACAAAAATAACCTTAATTTTGCAAAACTGCAGGATAATCGAGGAAAACTGCACACGGAGTGAAATAGATCATGAGCGTTGAAATCACAAAATCAAAGGCTGAGATTTATTCTCATTTCTCATACTAAAAACTATTCTCATATGATCACTACTCTATATATATATATAGGGGTGCATTCATGGTTGAACCCCTATATGTGATTGAACTAAGGCCAATTATAGATCGTAGATCTTTGAATTCAACGTGCAAGATTTCTTTTCGAAGCATATCATTGTTTCATTGTTTTTTTTTTATCATCAAAGGGGTATTAATGTCCAATGGCAATAAAATTTAAGCGCGTGGGGATTTTATTTACTGATTTATCGCCGATTCGATTGATACATTTATTAGACACGATCTGATAACTCCTAAAATAATTCACCTACCCAAAAATTCTGAATTAATTACTTTTTTTACTTTCACCATCCTCATTCAATACTATCTAGTAAAAATTAGGGCGACTTTTCAAATTCTCTAGCGACGGCGACGACTTGTTTGACTTGGAGCAGAAATTCCCGTCGGAAACTTACTCATCGTCATTCTAAAAACAAAGTTTGGCTGCGGTAAAACAAACCTTCCAAGTTATCTCTTGACGCCGGTAAGTCTTTTGTCCATTATTTTATACTAGTACATCTTACATTTAAATTTCATAATTTTTTCTTTAAAATTTTTTGAAGGGTTTGAAGCTAGATATTAATCAATGGCGCCGAAGAAGAAAGGCGTTGAGCACGCGACTACTTCAGGTTTTTTAATTTTGAACAACGTTTTTTTTTCTGGTTGAATCGCTATCATTTTTTTTAATATTGCTTAATCGATTTTTCGATATAGTCCATCATTGTTTCTTCTAGCCAAAATTATCTAGTTCAAACTTTATATAGTTTTATTACATCTAATACCTCTAGGGCTTTAGTATCATTTTTTTTTTCTGGTTCAAAACTTTTGTATTGAAAATCAGGGGAAATGATGATGTTAATATCTATCATTGTTAAACGGTATATGTATCATTAATATGATTATACATTACTCTTACTGTATTTAATCTTTATCATTTAAGTAAAATACACAGTTTGTTGTGCATTATATATCATTGTTTTTAAGAAATATTGGTCTTAGTTTAAATCTACTTTGAATAAATGTTTATAAATCTTTGTTTCATTTGTGGAATTGTTTAGATTTGCACCATTACAATATTTTTAAATTAATGCTTCGTAATTTTTTATTAGTATTCATCATTGTTCGTCGATAACATTGATCATTTTTTATAATGTAATATCATTATCCATTATATGTTTTGAACTTGTCAATGTGTATTAATTATTTTTTTCAATAAAATTCAGTAGCTTTCCATCTAAGAGTGTAAAAGTAAATGTTTATCATTGTACAACTTTAATCTATATAAAGTGGATTGCAAAGTTGTTTAATTGTTTAACTAAAGGAAAATGTTTCTTTATGTAGCATTCTATTTTTGTAAGAATTTATCTTATTAGTCTTCGTTGGCATTCTATATCATTGTTGATTTTGATATATGTCATTGAGTAATTGTAAAATGTTTCATTTTTTATTGAAAAAAACACTATTTGATTTTCATTTTCTTTCATTTTTTGTATGTAATGATTGTCTTCGTTTAATTGTTTATAAATGTGTTTTTCTTGTGAGGCAATGTTTAGACTTACACACTTACTATTGAATAACTTCAGATCTCCAATACTTTTTTATCATTATTCATCATTGTTAAATAATATCATTGATCATCATTTGTACTGTAATATAATCATCTGTTGAATCATGCTTGTCAAATATATGTGTCGAACGAGACAATTTGTCAAAATTTTATTTTCAATTAAATTTTGTAGTATTCCATTTCAGTGTGCGAAAGTAATTGATTATCATAGTATAAATATAATCAATATCAAGTGGATATCAAATTTGTTTTACTATTTTACTAAAGTAAAATGTTACTCTATGAAGCATAGGAAAATGAAATTATGTATCATTAGTTGTATAGTAATATGTTAATTTTTATGTGACATCTATCATTTAAGTAACATTTACATGCCATTATCTGAAAGAATTTATGTCTTTATTAACAATTGACAATCTATATCATTGTTTGCATTAATATATGTCATTGTTTAACTCTTAAAATTTTCATTGTTAGTTAGTGTATTTAAATATGTATAGCTGTTTCGAATTGAACAATAACTAGAGCATTTTTATTTTCTATTATTATATTTTATATCTAATTAGTGTCAACATGTTTGCCTATATAAATATAATTATGTATTATAAATTGCATTATAATATGTTCATATAATAAAATAATTTTGTCAGTTTTAAGTTTTGAAATTTTGAAAAAGTTAAATAAGATACGTACTTATATTTTGGTGGCATTCTATAGCATCATTATACCTGAAATATGTAATTGTTAATATAGATTATTTATCATTGATAGTAAAATGTAAAGAAAGTTAGTAATAGCATATATATATATTATAATATCATCTATTTTAATATCATTAAATTTAAAAAACATGTTCAGGTACAAAACGTACCCAACAAAACGATGTCAATCCAACCGATGTGGTTTCACATGTTAGGAAGAACAAAAAGAAAACAAAAGCACCAACTAATGTGGATGACAATCATCCGCGCAGGGAGTTATTTTCTAAAAGGAACCCTGAAACATTGATAGAGGAGATGAACAAATTTAATGAAAACCAGATAAAGGCGGTTAATGAAATGGGGTTTGGTGGTTTGAGATGCCTTAATATTGAGGAGATACCAACAAAAATGGCAATTTGGTTGCTTGAGAAGTTTGAACCAGTGACTTGTTGATGGGTTTTGTATACTGAAAGCATTTATTACAATGTGTATACAACGGTTTATTTCTCCTATCTGTTAACAATCGTACATGTATGAACAATGGTATCCTCTTGTCTCACGGACAGGGATGATTTTGCTGCGTGTAGTAGATCGCAGAAGACAGTATGATCACTTGACCTAGTGAGACATAAACCATAATCACAGCCGAGACAGCGTGTGAGGATACGTCTGTCCGGATGGCTGCGGCATTGTCGGAATAAGTAGCTTGTCTTGGTTACTTGACATGCTGGTACACAGAGGTGGCGTATTGATGGACCGCAGTGAGATATATTCGTCTGTCTGACATCAGCGAATAAAATATCTCGTTACATTGATTGAGTCTAAACCCTAACGAAGGTTCAGGGGTTTGCACGGGTTGACTGTTGCTTTGACTTGCCACGGTGGAGAGCCAACACAGCGCGCTCGTATATCCGCATCTTGGGTAACAGCAGTTCATGTAGTACTGCCT
>JAPKLW010002282.1:61770-99249 GCA_026898455.1 Plectranthus barbatus | reverse complement strand
ACAGAGTTATCAATTTTGCAGTAACATCAGTATTTATCTGGTGGTTGCCAAAATTGTAGCTACTATACGATTTTGTATGATAAACATTGGGTTTTTAATTAAAATTTGTCGGATTTAGATCCTTGTTGTATTAACACGCTAAATACACAAAGAATTTGTGTCTAATTCAGATTGGATACAAATATTAATTGACAAGTTAGTAAAAAGCATTGATTTTATTTTCCTTTTCACTTATTTAATAGATATCAATTTTGAATTTATTATTTGAATTAATGTGATTTTGTTAAACTTGAGTGTTGTCTTCATATTAATTACTATTTTATCATGTTAACTATGTTGAATTGCTATTATTATTTTTGCGTTTGTTTTTTTATCGAGCTTGTCCAATTACATTCTTATTGGATCATAATCGTGTTAATTAGAATAATATTTCATCGAATTTTTATTATATTTCTATGTGCTCGTATTTTAATTTTACAGATCAAATTCAAGCATAGATCAAGCCCTTCCTTTAATTTTATACTTTTGAATTTTAAGTTTATAATAATCCAAATTATGAACAAATCGATACGATAAAGATCCGATCGACGTGAATAACAATTCCAAATTTTCAATGCAAGATTTTGTTTGGTCCACATACTTAAAAAAACTTGGAGTACAAATCCAGCCATTGATTAAAATGTACGAAAAATTGAGATTCAATACTAAAATTGGACGCAAATATAACATTTTCTTCTCCCACAATATAAGCTCAAGCAAACAATCAAGCTCAATTCTAAAAGTTGTCCCAAAAATAATCATTAGTATTTGCTAATTACAAAAATAAACTCACGAAATGTCCAAAAAGCCCCACCTGCCCTTTTCCATTTTGTCGCACTACCGGAAAAGTCTAAATTGTAAGGGGAAGCTTTTGCCTTTTAATCAAAGATGATAAAAACTTCACTAGGGATGTGTATGGTTTCTATGATCGATTTGAAGATTGAAGTATCGGTCAAATTAATAGTTACGATTTGAAATTTCTGCAAATCAAATTACCCAAATAATAGTTCCAAACCAAACCAGATTAAAATAGTTCCATTCAATTTAAACGATTTGAAATATAATTCGACTAATAGTGTAAACAATGAAAATAATTTATCGTTTTGACCATTTTGAATATTAATGTAACGAATGATGCAAAAAAATAAAACAAATATAAACATATTTTGTTTGTCATTAATTATAAAGTAGAGAAAAGAAAGAAAAAAATGAGGTTGTGACTACAAAATAAAGAAAAATAAAAGTTGATTCATAAAAGTACATTATAAGAATATAAATATTAGACATGTCCCTTGTTTCGGGGTGTAGTGGTTAAAGCTCCACCTCTGTGACTGAGCTCATAGGTTCGAGTTCCCAATGGGGCATCTAGGTGTGTGAATGTGTGTGTAAGTTTAAGATTAATGTTATTCAAAAATAAATAAAAAAATATCAGACATATATATTAATATTTGATATTTAGTTTTTTATAAAATAATATTTAATTATCATTATTACATTTAAAATGATTTTATATATACAATTAGTCCGGCCAAAACTGACAATTTCACCCCCTAAATCTTGGACCAAATCCATTTTTTTCTATTTATAACTACTAACAACTTCACTTAAACTAGTTAAGCTAGTCAAATTAATTTTATTTTATCAATTAAAATTTTATTAATATAAGACCTAAAAAATACTTTAATTATCAATTCAGAACTTGAAAGATTAATTCTCACCAATTTCATCTTATATCATGCACGCTCCAGAATTTCACAATTAGTCTATCACTATATTAGGACAATAATGTCATTTCCATGCACTTAGTTCTGTCTGCCACTAATTCCACTCTGCATTTGTCTCCTTCCAAATGTCTCATCCCAACGGGGCCCACCGTCGGTGACATTGGTATTTTTGGTAAAACAAATTCTTTTAAGGTTATTTTTGTGATTTAGTATTTCCCAACCCTAGTCAATAAACATTTGTAAAGTCTCATGAAACGTTGCTTGCCCGCCTACTCCCAAAAAAGTAAGCCAATCATACTATCATAATTTACGTGTTTTAAAATTGAATTTATGTTAAATATAAATAATTTATATTGTTTTTCTCAAAAGATTAATATATTAGATTACAATTTTGTAATTTTTTTACTTATTTATTTTATAAATCATGATTAAAATGAATTATGTTTTAATGTCATTTATATTATTTTTAGAAAATAATGGGTACCTTTTAAAAATCAAAGTTTTATTTATCTCAACTATTAATGCGATTAATTTAAGAGATAAGATTTATTCTTATTTAACGTAAATTTTAATTTTAATACCTAATAGTTATTAAATTACTATAGATTCCTGTTCTTATTAGGTCATTGTTCACTACGAAAAATAATGAGTAAATATGTTTTATATTCGCTATATTATGAATAATTACGACTTTATTACTTTGAAGCAAAGGGTTTTAAGATGCAGAAGATTGAAGATAGTTTTAGCCATAAAATAACCCTCTTAAATAAAGCTAATTTATGCATTAAAATTGCAAAATTGTCTTGGACTACATGACATCATAGCTTGATGTTGACATGCATTATAACAATTTCAAAACTTTCTACTAAAACAAAGGTCAAATATGTAATTATATTATAAGTTAGTTGTGTATTTTAAATTGTACTATAAATTATCTATATATTTTTATTAAAATTATGCAAATTAAAAATGAGATTATGTTTGTTTTCGATGCCAAAAAAATTATAAAAATAAGACATGAAATGTATCGCAAAATCTTTTTCAAACTAACTCTGTAAAACAATACAAATAATTAGAATTAACTACGAGTGAGTATGGAGAAATATATTTTTATGAAATTATTAGATATTTGAATATATTTGGATCGAAATTTATTTATATTGCATATATTTATTTGGAATATGCATAAGTATCCAATCAAAGTGTACATTTCTTTCGAAATATTAGATTCTCACATACATTTTTACCATATAATAAATATAAAGGGAGCGGATCCAGTGAGAAAACTCTTAACGTGAGAAAATGAGAAAGATGTTTGATTGCATTCACGGCATTGCTTGATTGCATTCAGGCCGTTGCTTGATTGCAATGTTGCTTGATTGTGCTTTAGTTGTTGCTTGATTATTTTGTTGCTTCATTGCGTTTTAATTGTTGCTTGATTCAATATCAACCATTAATTTTTTTAAATTTGATGGATATGATTCATTCTTTTTTCTCACCAGAGAATTTTTTTTTTTACATGATTCCTCCTCATAAATATATTTCTAGTTTAGCCGACACATATTAATATATTAAATTTAATTACTTGATGATTATTTATTACTGGCCCCTCTCTCTCTCCCTCTCCCTCTCCCTCTCTTTCTCTCTCACTCTGAAGCTTCGAATCTCAGTAGAGTGCTTATTAAGGCCTACCTATGTCGATGCATCCCTCAGAGGATCGCGCCTCCTCAGCACAGAGCTCCGGCAATGCTTGCTTAGGTTAATCGTTGCGCTCAAGAACTAGCATTAGTTACTGCGGCAGAGGCGCCCAAGCGATGGCCAGCTCTAACACATTATTCATTGAGCTTGCAGTGATCGCGGCTGTGGTCTTCTATTTGGCCAACGCGGTTCATTGTGCTACTGATCCTAACGACGGTGCGTGTTTGGGAGACTTTTTTCAACTACTTCTTTTGCTGCCTTTTTGCTTGTTTTCCTTTTCCCCTTGTTGCTGCTGCTTTTGGCTTCATTTGATTGGAGATCTCTCTCTAAAGTGAAAGAGCGAATGATCTTCGTGAAAAATGGCAACTTGTTTTGTTCTTAAAAAAAACTGAGTTGTTTTTGTATGAAGTCGCCATTTTATTTCGTTTTTGCGAGCTGTGAGATGCGGTGTGGCTCTATTTTACTGTGATGAATTATTTCTTTTTTGTCGAAATAGTATCGTATTGATTTTGGAGGTCTATTGCTTTTTGTTGTGTGGTTTCTGAGAGTGATAATGGAAAGGAAAAGTACTCAAGAAACGTTGTTGGAGTGTTTTGGAACCTTTATGCTATATAATTTCGAGCTGATGCTTTGTTTGAGGAGTTATGAAGGAAAACATTATCATCTACATGGTTTTCTGAAAGAAAGAAAAATATATTATTCTTGTATGCTTTTCATGTGTGCAAGAGTAGATCGGAAGAGATGAAGTTATCGGCCTGAGTTTCAATAAATCTTGTTTTGTCACACGATCAGTGCGTTTTAGCTTGGCATTTCCTGCAAATCTTACAACAATAAAATGTTTTGTCCGAAAAAACTAGTGAAATTTTAGTTTTCTCTGCAAATGAGTTAAATGTGGGAATTCAAGGCGTAATAGTTTTTTTTTCTTTTTTGTTATAAAAATGTCTCCCGTATGCTTGTGGATTGCCTCATGTCAGTTCCAATTCGTTGTTTATTGCCTTTCAAATAAATTTCAAGTTTCATTTTCCTGCTCTGTGCAGTTCAAGGCCTCCAAGTTCTCTACACTTCGTTGAACAATCCTTCACAGCTAACTGGCTGGAATTCTAGCGGTGGTGATCCTTGTGGAGAATCATGGAAAGGAGTCATCTGTCAAGGTTCATCTGTTGTTTCTATGTGAGTGTACTGCCCCGTGACTTCCTTTTTCGATTTACGTTTGCCCTCGAGGGAAACTTTTCTGGCTCATGAGAGGCATATTCATGATTTGAGCAGCCAGATATCTAGCTTGGGACTAAGTGGAACAATGGGATTCTTGCTCAATAACCTTATGTCACTTAAGACGCTGTAAGGAAGCTGTTTGTTCAGTGCTAAAGATAGTTTTGGTTCTTTTCACTTTCATTTTCCTAAATCTTTTCACTTTTATGTGGCAGGGATTTGAGTGACAATAATATTCACGATTCTATTCCATATCAGTTGCCTCCAAATCTAACTAGCCTGTAATGTCAATGCTGCATTTGATTTCATTTACAAGTTGATGAATCTTCTGATTTCTTACATTAGTTCCTATCCTGGGGCAGAAACCTTGCAGCAAACAATTTAAGTGGCAATCTTCCTTATTCCATGTCTTTGATGGGCTCACTTAATTACGTGTAAGGGGTACATCATCTACGAGTTAGCGTATTAATGGAAAATGCTAGTTATCTGATTATGTGATTTGAATATTTTCCTTAATCATGATTTTAGGAACATCAGCCGGAACATGTTGTCTCAGGCAGTTGGAGATATGTTTGTGAATCATTCTGATCTATCAACACTGTGAGTAAATGAACTGCCACTTTTCTGATGATTGCCCATGAATAATATTTCTTCACTTTTCTGAATCTCACACTTCTTTCTCTTTTCTTTTGTCTCATTTATTTTTGTTTTAAAACTGTCTAATAAGAAGCCAATTTCAGGGATATATCCTTCAACAACTTTACTGGGGATCTGCCAACTTCCTTTGCTTCACTGACAAATCTTTCAACACTGTGAGACTAATGGATTACTAATTCTTTCTATTATTTTCTCATGCTTGTCTTTTGCCATAACATCAAATTACATCCTTAACAGTCAAGTACAAAACAACCAATTAACAGGTTCTCTCAATGTCCTTGTCGGTTTGCCTTTGACGAATTTGTAAGTGTTGCCTCCATTACTTACACCTCCTGTTGTATCATCAAATTAATGGAAGGCATGACAAGGCTAATGTTTTTCACCTCTACCAAATTCTGCAGAAATGTTGCAAACAACCATTTTAATGGGTGGATACCCCAAGAGTTAATCTCTATCCCCAATTTTGTGTGAGTGATTGCTGATATTTTATATAGGTTCTAGGTGATAATATAAACTGTCTATGCTAAATTTTCTCACAAATCAGATATGGTGGAAATGCATTTGCAAATGGCCCTGCTCCTCCTCCACCACCATATACTTCACCCCCACCTGGTAGATCTCGCAACAACAGCAAGCAAGCTCCTCCAGATCATACATCTGAATCCAATGTTCCAAGCAAGCCTCATAGTGAGAGCAAGACTGGGACAAAAGTTGGAACTATAATAGGCATAGTTCTAGGATCTTCGTTCGTAGTGATCTTGTTTCTCCTTGCTCTGATTTTTTGCCTTAGAAGGGTAAACAAGAAGGAAATCGCTGCACGTTCCTCAGCAGGAAGTCTTCCTATCAGTGGTCATAAAGGTAACAGCCCTATATCCTCACTAAGTTGCATTTTGAAAAAACCTCTTTTGTTAACATGAAACTACCTTTGACACGTGCTTTTTCTTTCAACTGAAATATGATTAAAACCTATTACCTTATGTAACATTTTTTTTTGCATGAAGTTTGTGGTTAGCTGCATGAACTACTCTTTAGTTGGAAATTATTTGTGAGTTACTACTCCGTTTCATCGGCCTCAACCAATCAGCTAGTTCTAACATCCATCTCTTATAGGCATCACTTCCTATACTGTTAGTCCTTCATTCTTTAAATGAAGGTTTGCTGGCTTCGAATAACATCTTTTTTATTTTTATCTAAATAAATTTACTCATCTGGAAATTGACCTTGCTCAGACCATTCATCTGGAAATTTGTTTTATTTCTAGTAAATATGGAGATGCAAGAGCAGAGGCCGATGCCTACATCTACTGTATCTGATCTGAAGCCACCACCAACCGAAAATGTTACAGTTGAAAGGTTGCAAGGGAAAAATGGATCTTTGAAAAGAGTGAATTCTCCTTTAACAGCTACTTCTTACACAGTTGCTACTCTTCAGACAGCAACTAATAGTTTTAGTCAGGAGAATTTGGTTGGTGAAGGTTCTCTGGGTCGCGTTTATCGAGCTGAATTCCCCGATGGAAAGGTAATAATGCTATGATCCTGGGTGAGGCGTCTTCTTTATCTGTCAAAATTAGAATGAAATATGACATTGATGAGAGAGGATTCATGGATCTTTTGTGCAGAGAAGTTGGATGTTTAACTTCTCTTATAATTTATTGCTTGATAGAAACTCTTCTCTACTTGAGTCCATATTGAAGATGAGGATTAGATTTTATGATCTCTGCACATACTGTTACTTATCTGGATGTGTTTTCTGTGTTCTTCAGATTATGGCCATCAAAAAAGTCGACAACGCGGCACTATCACTGCAGGAGGAAGACAACTTCCTTGAGGCTGTCTCAAACATGACACGTCTGCGACATCCAAACATTGTAGCATTAGCTGGATACTGTGCTGAACACGGGCAACGCCTTCTTGTCCATGATTATATCAGCAGTGGTAGCTTACATGATATGCTGCACTTTGCTGATGAGAGAAGCAATATGCTGACATGGAATGCGCGGGTCAGGGTGGCACTAGGCACTGCTCGAGCTTTGGAGTATGTTAACCAAGAACAAATCTTGAAAACTATCACCTTAATTCGACTCTTGAAATTGATTCTTGTTGCTTAGGTACTTGCATGAAGTGTGCTTGCCTTCCGTCGTCCATAGAAACTTGAAGTCAGCCAACATATTGCTAGATGAGGAGCTGAATCCCCATCTTTCAGACTGTGGATTGGCTACACTTGCACCGAACACAGAACGACAGGTATCTTACCTCCCATGTCGGGTTTGTTTCTTGTTCGACATGAGATTGACTAAGATTTGGTATGTATGAATTTTCATGATAGGTTTCTTCAACACAGATGATTGGGTCATTTGGTTACAGTGCACCTGAATTTGCCTTGTCTGGAATATACACTGTGAAGAGCGATGTATACAGCTTCGGTGTGGTTATGCTGGAGCTTTTGACAGGGCGTAAACCTCTTGATAGGTACATATATCATATATGTCATGTGATTGTTTTTTTTTTTATTTTTTACACGATACAATAATCTGACATGAATTTATTTGTATTGTGTTCATGTTGTACAGTTCAAGAGCGAGATCAGAGCAGTCACTTGTGAGATGGGCGACTCCTCAGCTCCATGATATCGATGCTCTAGCGAAGATGGTCGACCCGGCCTTGAATGGCATGTATCCGGCCAAGTCTTTGAGCCGTTTTGCAGACATCATTGCACTGTGTGTCCAGGTACGTACGTAATTAATGTTGTTCATTCCCATGTGGTGTGGGGTATAATTTGGGTTGGCAATGCAGCCGGAGCCGGAGTTTCGGCCGCCGATGTCGGAGGTGGTGCAGGCGCTGGTTAGACTGATGCAGAGGGCAAGCATGGTGAAGAGACGGCCGAGTGAAGACTCAGGTTTTGCATTCAACAGGGCAGCTGCAGCAGATCATGAAGCAAGTGACATGTTTTCATGAACCTGAGAAATTTAAAAAATATATATATAATGTAATTATGTTGTAGTTATTTATCATACATTATAATCGTCAATTGTCAATTGTTTCATTCGTTATCTGTTTTACGAAATAAATCAACATAATTATATAATATTAATTCGTAGTGTGAAGACAGAAAACGTCAACTTACTTGTTAATCAAACTATTTTGTTTTTACATATTCAAAAAATAATACTCTCTCCGTCCCTTATTATTAGTCCCAAACTGAAAAGGCACAGAAACCAATGTATGTGAGTGTAGTGAAATTAATAATTTATTGGTAAGTGTGAAAAAAATTACCATTTTAAGAAATGTGACTAATAAATGGGACGAACAAAAAAGGTAGGTGGGACTAATAAAATGGGACAGAGAGAGTATTATATATTTTTTTAAAGATTTAAGTACTTCACATTTCACATCAGTAAAAAGATAAAGGCAAATTCTCATATGAGACTGTCTCATCTTTTTTATTGTGAGACGGATTTAATGAAATGATGTGTTTTTTTTATTATAAATGATGTCTCATCATTTTTATTGTGAAACGTATTTAATGAAATAATGTGTTTCTTTATTGCAAATGATGTATTTCTTTGTTGCAAATAATGTAATTTTTAAAAATGAAATGATATATTTAACTTATTAAAATGGTGTATTAAGATCCGTCTCACAATAAAAAAATAATGAGATCGTCTCTCAGGAGACTAACTCAAAAATAAAATTATTTAACTGATAATCTATATATAATATATAATGCAAGAAGTTCAAAAAATTTACAAAAATGCCACTTTCCCTCCCAAAACTGTCACATCAATTCTATTTTTTAATTATTTATTTTATATATATACATATAATAAATAAGAACAAGTATTTATTCAAAATGCAATACCCTCTTCAAAAAATATTACGCTTCACCAAATTAATGTTTTAGCATTCCATTTTACTTATTTTAATTATTAATTTATTTGAAAGATTGAAGTATGAGTTATTTATCATTAAAGTTGAATTTTGTAATATATGAGTAACATTTTTGTGAATTTTTTGATAACTTTATTCATTTATACTTTTCTTAAACCATAATAATGATTTTAATAAAACTAAACTTATCACTTTTTTCTAAAAATTATTAAATAATCTTTGCTTAAATTTCTTTAATATATTTTATATTAAATATAATTTTCTCTATAAGTTGGAGTTCTTATTTAAATAGAGTTGTAAGAAAATAGAGTCTTATTCTTACAAATATTGGATTAACTCTACTCTCTCTCTTTTTTAAAAAAAAAATTATTGTATAATTTTAATATGTCCATAATAATTTATCTATTATCATAGTTATGAATGAATACAACTAATTTAATTGTAAAAAATACATGAGTAACTTTTTTCATTTTAGTTGTACTTACTTTGTAAATGGATGTCTTATTTTGTAGCTTTTGTGCTTACTCCACTCCTTTGACTTTTATCAAATATATGCACGTAATTTGTATAATTTAGTCAAAACTTATATACGTAAGTATATATAATTTTGGGTGACAAAAAATAATTATTATCGATGGATAAATATTTTATATATGTTTGAAAAAATCTATAAAATTTTAAATATATTTTAATATTAAAAACGAATCGAGATGTTGATCGCGCATCGCGCGGGTGTATTACTAGTACTATACTTAAAAAGAGTCCAAATCTGAAATAAAATTGATACCAAATAAAAAAGTCTTGAAGTTAATGATTAATCTGCTTTCTTTTATCCCCTATTCAAACTAAATAAAATTTCTAAAGCCGTAAATCTTTCAATATAATTTAAATAGAATAGTGTAATTGTTCCCGCAAAATATCTATTTATATTTTTCTAATAATTATTTTAAAAAGCTATTACATATAGTGTAAGTGTAAGTCACTACATCATATTTATATCAATTTTAAAGCAATACAAGTATAATGCTAAAATAAATATAAATATAATTTTTTGATAGATTAATTTTGTAAAACTAACTGTTATTTTTGTTTTATTTACCTACTTAGATTTTTATCAATTAAATATTCTATTAAAAATATAATTCGGGTGTAAATCTAATTCAAACTAACAATGCTACGGTTAAGTTAGTATATTTATAATTATGAGCATTAGCTTAAAAGCTCAATAAAGAAATAGGTCGGTATCATTTATGTATTATAACATTTTCATAACAAAACTTTGGAAACAAAAATAAATATAAAAATATAACTTTGTTATTACTATAGAGGGAAAAGATTCATTTTAGCCCATGGACTATTCTCCAAAGAGCATATTAAACTCTTCATGATTATTTGGGTCAATTAAATCCCTCAACTATTAAAATTAACTCATTTAAGCACCTTAACTTTTAAATTTACAATTATATTCTTATTAAGAAAGTTTGTATTTCAATAGTTTAAAACAACTCTAAAAACAAAATCGCAAATATTTTAAAATACAATATAATTAAAAGTAACCAAAACAAAAATATAAGAATATGTAAACTTAAAATTTTAAAATAAATCTGAAAAAAAAATTAAATAAAGAACTGAGATTTTACGGAAAAAATAAGTTTGGTTTCTTTAACTCAACACAAAAATAAACAACATACAAAATTAAAAATAAATTTCTGAAAACTTTATTTTTCATTTCTCAAAGAAAAAAGCTTTTTCCTACTTAATTTCAGTTTTTTGTTCAAAATCTAATTCTATATTTTCAAATTTATTTTAAAAAAATTTAAATTTATTTCTATTTAAATTTTTTAAAGATAATACTCTCTCCGTCTCTTATTATTAGTCTCAACTTGAAAATGTACAAAACTAATCTATGTAAGTATAGAGAAATTAATAATTTATTGATAAGTGTGAAAAAATCATTTAGGGAATGAGACTAATAAATAGGACAGAAAAGTAGGTGAGACTAATAAAATGAGACATAGGGAATATATTTATTAGACATAGTTTAAAAATAAGAATATATAAACTTAAGATTTTAAAATAAAACCAAATTTAAATTTTAAATAAAAACATCAAAAATTTACGAAACAATTAAGTTTGGTTTCGCCACAAAAGTAAACAATACATAAACTAAAAAAAATAGTTTCAGGAAACTTTATATTGGATAATTTCAGTTTTTTAAAATTTATTTTAAAAACACTAAATTTACTTATATTAATAATTTATCTTAAGAAATCTATTTACTAGGGATACCTAAACTATTTGTTTTGGTGAGTTTCAGTTTATTTTATTTTTTTATTTCAGATATTTAATTTTTTTTGTAATTATTCTTTTTACTTTGATTTTGGTTTATTTTAATGTTAGGTTTATTTTTAAATATTTAACATTTTGTTTCGATAAGTTTCAGTTATTTTTTAATATTTTCTTTTATATTTTCAGATTTATTAAAAAAAATACAGTTATTTCTATTTACTTGCATTTTGGTTTACTTTTAGTTTATGTTTATTTTTAAATTTTTTAACATTTTGTTTGTAGAGTATTTAAAAGTTATGGAATATATACTTTTTATGAGGATATAACAGTAAATTTAAAAGTTTGAGAGCTTAAATGAGTCAATTTTAATAACTGAGGGATTTAATTGATTCAAATAATCATGGGGGTCTAATATGTTCCTAATATAATAGTTGAAGGATTAAATTGACTCTTATTCCTATTATATATGTATAGATATAGATTAGCTAATAAAATAAAAATAAAATTTGATATTATTAATAATAATGATAATGTACCGCTTTTTATGTAATTAATTAGCAATTGTATATATAAGAAGCGGATCTGGTGCTAACCTATTAAGTATGATGTTTAGTTTTGATGATATGTTAAAAACTCTCGGTTAGTTAGTCTCTTGTATAGAATTGACTTAGTCAAAAGAAATCCTAAATTTGTGATCTCATATAGGAACTAAGTGTTGTAATAGTGTAAGCCCGGTTAACCGAAGACTTGAAGACATGAGGATCCAATTGAGAAAATGATCAAATTCAAATTCAGGTCCATAACTGATCAAGTCGACAATTATGAGAAAAGAAGAAGAAGAAGAACCACAGCTTAAACAACAGTATGGACTCAACTATGAAGAGTATTTTGTCCATTAGTAACTCATTCAGTTATAAGGATATCTCAGCAGTCTAGCTAAAGAGAAGGACTAGCTGACAATTCGGAGGAACTAGCAACTGAGAAGAGAAAGGATGGACAAATCAAATAGAAGCTCAAGTAATAGAATCCTCATCTAATAATTTATGTCATTCAAGATGTCTCATCCAAGTACAGGAGTTGTAGAGATGTACAACTTTTGTACCAATATTCACTCTGCAAAAATTATGGAATTCCATCAGCGTTTTATGACGATGTTATTTTAAATGAAGATTATAAATACTTCATTACAAGAGAGAGAGAGAGAGAGGGAGTAAGGATGTTGTTGAGGTTGCTAAGATTTCTATCACCACTTAAAGTTCTCTATCTCTTCGTGCATCTTTAGCACGAGATAACGAGAGTGGTGTAGCTGTTTCACAATATAAGCTTTGAGGTATCACAGATTCATATGATCATCACCAAAATTCATCATTCTTGAAGAGAACAAAAATCTTCATTTCTAGCAGCAGAGGCGTGTTAGAATCATCATCTGATAGAAGAATCCACATTGCAACCCATATTCAAATATCATGAGCAACAGGAGTAGCAGTAGGAAGAGTCTTGCACGGGAGGTAAGGTAAAGCTCAACCAATTACCATGACCTGTGGCTAGAGTCAATTGAAGACTCTCGTTAGAAAAATTTCTAATTACAACATGTATTAAAGTATTTGAGTAACTAAGTAAGTGAATTTCCGATTTGTTAAACTAAGAGTGAACGTAGAATCCGGACCATTATAATCTCTTGCCTTCTTTACATTCAATTCTTCTTAACAATTGACTTCAATTGTTGATGTATATTTGTTAATTGAACTGTTCAACCTACTCGACTAAGTGCTTTTATTAAAATTGTAACTGACCCCTAGACCTACTCAATTACACAATTACACATTTTCGCATATTCATTATTTTAATAACTCTAATTTGAAACCAACATTAACCATGATTAATTAATTATAATATAATACTTGTTTATTTAGTATATTAATGAGTTTTACCACTGCGGAAAAAACAATGATCTTTGATAACTAGGGGTGTAATCGAACCGAGTCGAGCCGAGTAGTGTCGTGCTCAAATTTGACTCGTTTAGTATCGAGTCGAACTTCGAACTTTTTTGTTGAACATTTTGAAGTTCACGAACTTTATCGAGCTTTAAACGAGCCTAAACGAACTTTATAAATATGGAATATATTTAAAATATCCATTATTATTTTGAAAGAAAAAGTTATTTATCTATAAATTAATATCATATTCATGCTCAAATTCTAAATCATATCATTATTAGAAAGATTTATTATTATTGTTACCATTAAATTATGAAAGATATTACTTATATAAAATTAATTATTTTATATTTCTTACAAATTTTAGCTAACGAGCTTGTTCACGAGCTCACGAGTCGAATACTATAATGCTCAAGTTTAGTTCGTTTAATAAACGAGCTTCTCAAAACAAATTCGAACGAGCTTTTATCGAGTCGAGATCCGAGTAGCTCACGAACAGTTTGACTCATTTACATATAACCAGAATTTTGTTGTTTATTAATAGTAACAAAGTAACCAAAGAAACCTGAAAAATGGAAGTAGGAGAAGTGTAATGAAGAAACTCAAAATGTGGATAAAACTAAACTCAATTTAAATCAATGATTCATCTCTTTTTGGGAAGCATCATCTCCAAAGTTGCAGAAAATAATACTTACACTCACTCCACTATCATAGTAGTCAGTATAATTACAAAATGTCCAACACTTCTCCGCCTGTACATGGCTTTCAAGATCGGCAGAATCCACAACGGTTTTACTTCCTCCGGCGCTTCGTCCTCTCCGCCTGCAGGAACAGCACCACATAACATGATGTGAACAGAGCAGCTATGTTTTCACAGTTCATTCTAGCTTTGGGGACACAAATGTGTTCAAGGGTTTTTTTCTCGTAAGCTTCGGAGAAGACCATTTTTGCATCGGCAGCATATATAAGGTGGGCCGATTATCTTCTAATGAATAAAGACAGAGCAGAGGAAGGATTTTCCACACAGAAATGTGTTTTTATGATTACTCGAACTATATAAGTGAGCTTTAGCTCACCTTGCCGTTTGGAAGTGAGTTTTTTTGGGGTTTCTTTACATCCTCATCTGATCCATGTTCAGAGCAAATAAAGTGATCCAATTGTTTAGCCTGGTCTACTGTCAAATCTATACAAGCAGGGTGGTACCTACAAAATAATCAAACTCCGTAAAGGAAAACATCACCATAATATCAATGTGTCCATGATTATTTGAGTGATTCACCAGAGAAAGAGAGAAGACAGTTGAAAAAGGGGAGAGAGGGAGAAAATATGAGTAATTCATAGCATTTCATATAAATATAAGACCCAAGGAAATTTATAATCAAGCACACAATGAAAAGAGATAAGAGTAATTCTCCCCAAGCAGCAGATAAGTTGGTTATGAATGATTCAAAGAGAGAAAAAAGTTTCCTGACGTTTTATATCGCAGCTTAATGTGTATAAGATGACTGGGTGAAAAAATAATCAAAAACAAACCGGACATTCGTAACTCAAACAAAAGAAATGAGTTGAATGCATGATACTGGATACAGATCAAAACATACTGCACTCTCTCCCTCCAAACCAAAGGTTTCAAATCACAAATATTGGGTTCATCTTTTCACATTTTGAATGGGAGGAGATTTTGAACTTGATGACAAATCAATTGTATAAAAAACACAGACAAAAAAAAGATTAAGGAATATACTCACACACCAGTCTTTGCATTCCTCGCATTGTACCATCAGGTCATCGGGATTATAGGGCATCTCACACTTGCAATATCTTTTAACATATAATCACAAGAAAACCATTTAGTGTCTCAAGAAGACAGAGTAGCAATGCACATCATTATGAAACAAACACACAATCGAAATATGCACCCACTCACACAGCCACGCGATCTGGCAGAAAAGCCCCAGTTGCTGGTTTATATTCAAAACGGCAAAAGAAATCCTCAGAGCCAACGTTTTCGAGCTTAGTATAATTCTTGAAAGAGTGAACAAGGCATTTTCCCTCAATGGTGTGAGCACTCTGTACGTCATAGTGATCTGATAAGAATAATTCCTTGGCTCCATGGAATTGTCTTCGCCCTCCAACTGCTTCCTCCGGCCTGTAGTACCACCTCACCCGAACTTGCATATTTTTATGCTTATCAGTCACAATCCTCTCCACCCTTGCAACATAGGGAGCAGAATTATTGTCTGATGGCCGCATCACCACACAATCTCCAACTTCATCATTGCCAAACAAACACAATAAGAAAACCAAATCCAGAGGCTCATATATCTACAAACCCAAACAAGAAATACACTCACATAAAACGTGACAAGTAGAGGCACAATTCATGATCAACAGAAAAGCAACAGACATTCTTTCCCAAAATTGGTGGAGAAAGGCAGAGACGCCTGGCAACTACCCAACCAAAAAAGAACTATACTTATAAATGAACCTAGAATAAACGGGCAACATTTATGGGCGTTGTTTTTTTACCCGAGAATGAAGAACCTTCATGCCAGTCAAGAACATCCGTGATATCGCAGTTCAATCCCTTAGAGAAACCAATATTTCTTTGCTAAGAAAAGTGAAAACAGAGTAATCGTATATACTTCATAAACATGCATGCAGAGATTTTCCATAAGCATACCGCATTGCAACCAATAATCAAAGCGAACCCAGCAGCACTCTCAAAGCAAACGAATCTTTCACCTTCACATAGACCACAAAATATACATATATATATATATATATATATATATATATATATATATATATATATACCTCTAACAATTTTGTTGGTGCCTCTAATTGTGTAAGAATCTACGTATCTCTTTCCAAGGCTCTTTTGCCCCATGGATATGGATGTAGTCAGAGAAACTCCTTTCTCTCTCTACTAGGTGGATTCTTGTCGATAAACACCAACAAATTACTGTTCCAAGAATTTAGAGAGAAATAGAGGAAGAATCCTTTCAAAATAAGACGTCAAAAAAGGAACAAGGCATCGAGAATGAAGTTGCATTTTACTAGATAGAGACTGAATTGGATAAAACGGAAGAGAGAATTACATAAGCCCTAAAATTTGGGGGTAAATCAAACCCTGAAAAGCTGGTTTGTCCGTGTTGATATGCTTATTAAGGAATGTGATTAATAGTGGGGGAATTCTAAATTAAAAAATTAGTGAAAGAATCAAGGAAGAATATTAAATTGGAATTCGAAAAGGGTTCCAAGACTTACAACTTATCATTAAATGCTATAGATATATGTCATCACTAGCCCTACAGCTTTTGGGATTAGGTGAATTTCAAATCATAATTTCCCACAAAATTAATCACACTATTATTGCATTAATTTGTGAAACCTATTCATATTCAGGAATTAAATGTATAATGATGATAGTTTTCTTAGATGATAGTCCCAAAAAAAACTTCAATTTCAATGACTTGAGTGTCGACAGAACCCAACTCCAAGTCCGATATATTAATCCAATTAGTTTCTATATTAGTATTTTATTATAATTACATTATCAAAGCTTCATTTTAATATTAAAGATTATATTCAATATTTTTAATGCAAGTAATTTTTAATAGATAATGAATCATTAAAAAATATTTAATAATAAAAGTAAAATAAATTCATGTATTCAATATATATATTAATTTTTTTTATACAAAAATTATCTCTTCAATTATTTTAAAATAAAAAGATGGGAACAGTTTTTTTTTAAATTTCTTTGTTTTAGTATATATATAGATTTCTATATTCCATAATAAAATACATTTCCATTAATTATGAACAAAATATTTTATTTCAATATAAATTCGGTAATTAAGCTATAATTAAATTTATACAAAAATATGCAAATCTAAATGATGATTACAAATAAAATTATTTTTAATTTATATTTTTCAAAAATTGCAAGATAGTAATATTTAATAATTTTAATAAATTAATATAATATTAATAAATTTATTATTTATATTAATAATTTATATAATCTTTTATAACTTATATATTATTTTTTGTAAATCCGGTACAAATTAATTATGTTTTATAATTTAAAATATTGAATTAGGCATAATATGTACTATAACGAACAATAAGCAACTCATTAATGTAATTATATATATAATTATAGAAATTTATATATATAATTTTAGTCAAATATCACATATTATTTTATAATTTTAATTTAAATTAGTAAGAAAATAACATAAATTAACTTTTAAAATGTGGGTACACAGTTTGATTATTCTGTTTTATTTTATTTAGTATTTTTATTTTATGCTAAAATATGTAAAATGTGAGTACATCAGTTTGACTTTTTATGTTACTTAAAATAAGAATTATCTATATATTAAAATATAAACCATGGGTACACCAATTTGATAATTTATTTTATTTAAATCATAATTTATTAATTTATGTTAAAATACAAGGAGTTGGTACATTAGGTTGAAAACTTATATCTTTTATCATATCTATCAAACACATAACTATTATATATATAATACTTACACCTGAATGTGACATATATTGGTTTACTAAAATCAAACACTTGATATGCAAGTCACCACAAACATGGTAAATCGTGCAAACTTAATTTATATACACAAAACAACAAAAGTTCGACAAACACATCTCATTTTCTTCTACAATGTTTATATTTTCTTATTTTTCTTTTATCTCAATATTTTTCTGTGAATCTACATAAACGCATGATGATAAATTCTTTGTGGATCAAATTCATCCAATTTTCAAGTCCCACCTGAAAGGAAATTATCATGGAAACATTCTTATATATAAACAAAAAGATAAGTAATTTCCACACTTTTTTTATGTGAGTCTTTCTCTCTAAGATTGTATTAATTTATGTAACTAAACTGTTAAAAAATCTTTACATTCTATGTATTTCTTTTATTTCACAAGTTTTATTTGAATCTACAGAAAATCATGATTATTTCTTACGTGGTTGCAATTCATCCAAATTCCAAGGCCCATCTGAAATGAAATCATCATGTAAACATTCTTATATTTCAGAAAAAAGATTGCAAAAACTTTAAATCAAATTAAATGGATTGAACTGCAATGAATCTTGACACATTTTCACTACACTGCGAGTCTTTCTATTTAAGATTATTGAAATTTATGTAACTAAATTGTTCAAAAAAAATATTCCTTGAAAAAATTCATATTTTAAAATAAAGAAATTTGTTCATTCAGACTTTCAACAAAGTATTGTGAAAACGAATTTATAAAAGTGATCAAAAAATGATGAGTACTATTGAGAGGAGGAGAAAATTAAAAAAAAATTAAAGTTAATCTATAAAAGTGATTTAAAGAAAGTATAAAATGGAACATTTTTTATCGTAGAATCCAGTACTTTTCAAATATGTTTTTAAATCAAGACTAATAAATTGGAAGAATAAGAGAAAAATTATGAATTAACTTACGATATAGTTGTACTCTTTGATTGTATTACGATACCACGACATATTAGAATAAATTTAGTGTTTTAATAGACCTAGTGGTCTCTTAAAACTTAAAAATATATAGTGTTTTTTAATAATATTTAATATAATAATTTCGAACGCACGGGTGAAATACTAGTACTTATTTAAATTGATGAAATATAGCATGATAAATTTTCTAAATTATATTCTTAAAAAGAATTGTGAGTCCAATGGATACCTAAGGATGGTTCAGTACGGTATACTAGACATTTTTCTCCATACCTTAGATCTTACCGAAATTTACGGTATGAGGAAAACTCATACCATTACCGTACCAAAGTTTTTGATATACTTTAGTTCGGTATACCGAATTTTCGGTATGATTTCGGTATGAGATAATTTATATACTATTACTTCAACACATCAAATTTTCGAAATGATTTTAGCATGACATAATTTATATAGTGGAAATATATGAAAATAGTTAGTTTTGTTATAAAAAAAAAAACCTTTAAATAGCCACTCTTATGTATACATTCAAATAATGGCTAAAATAATATAAATAGACAACAATATCCCTATTATTAATTAAATATTTTAAAGAATTTAAATTTTATAAACCACTATCACATTTTACTCAAATCAAATATTAAAAATATATTTAACTAATTCCTAGTGACACTATTTATACTTTTGAACTTACTAATGCTTTAAACAAATTGAAAAAATCATTAATATAAGTAAAATTGTTTAATTTCAATAAAAATAAATTAAAAAATTTCACATATTAATTAAAAAAAACATTTGACCATTTGCGATAAATAAAATTACAAAAAAAAGAATTTAAATCTACTAATAAATAAAATAAAATAAAAAATAAAAAAATGGATGATACATTCACGTCCAGAAATTAAAAAATAAGTAAATGGAAAAAAAGCATTTTTTCTCAAAATTTCATTTATTGAGAACAATATTAATTCGACATTTTTAGAAAACAGTAGAAATTTATTTTTTATTTAATAATTTCGTGTGGAAATCATATTTAAAAAGTAAGGGTATTTTGGTAAAAATGGTTATTTTTTAAATATATTTTTAAGAATAGTCATTTAAGGTTTTAAAATAGTTAAAATGGTTATTTAAGGTTTTCACTCTAATTTATATACCATTTATCTTATCATTCTTTAAATATATTGTTAACATGCCAAAAACTTTTGATATACTTTGATTTATACGATTTTCTTTATTGATATTTATTTAAAAAATATGTTTATATCAATAATATAGCTAGGTGGAAAGAGAAGATATGATTTTATTCATCATTTATATGATTTTATTTTTAATTTATTATTTTAAAATAATAATAATAATAATAATAATAATAAATATTATTATATTTTCGGTATGGTATGTGTCAGTATATCTTCAATATTATGATTGTCATACCGTTATCGTACCAAAAATTTTCGGTACGATATGATACATTACCAAAAATTACGATGTATCAAAAATTTGATAATTTCGGTATTTTTTCGATACGATATATCTGGTATTTTGATATTTTTCCTCATCCCTAGTTGGACTGAAGATCCATGAAAGGTCATAATTAGGTCTTTTTTTTAGCAACTTCAACTCATCACTAAACAAAGGTAAATCCAAATTTATTTAGGGTGATTTTAAATGTAATTAAATTTTCTATAAATATAGCCCTTGAAAAAAATAAAAATTTAAATTACAATTTTAACCTTATAGCCCTAATTAAAAATTTAATTAAGGGTGGTTTTAAATATAAACACAATTTTACTAAATATAGCCACTTACAAAAATAAAAATTTTAAATATAATATAGTATTACAATTTCACCCCATAACCCTCAATTTAATATTTCATCTAATATAATAAAAATTATTCTTTTAAAAAAATCAAAACCCAAAAAGAAATTTATAACCCAATCTTCATTTATGTGAAATAAATTAAATTTGATTTTCAAATAAAAACTAAAAAAATCTCTATGGACATTTCCAGATACACAGTAGCTTGAGCAAAAAATCCCAAAATCTCGTCATGACTGAAGCCTCGAACTTCAAGATTCATGTTTGTGCACATCACACCCATAAAATTGCACCGAATGTTGATCAATTTATTGTCTCACTCGCTACCATTGACGAGTGAGACAACCGATGCATCAGAGGTCCCCGATTACATCGATTCTTTTTTTCAAGATTATAGAGTTCAGAATGACCAAATACAATTACAATTCTGATGTAATTAAGACCAAATCCGGGATGGTTGTAGAGGAAGATTTGTATTTCATCATCAACTTCGTTCGCCGCATTTCCGAATTGACGAATGCGCTGAGTGAGTTTCTGCCGGAATCGAGTGCCAACCTTGGGTGTTGGTCCCGAATATAAGTAGCGAAAGTTAAAATACTCTCGCACTTGTTCTGAAACTGACTTGAACTCAGTTTTTAGTTTTGTTAAAGCTCATCTTAGGCTCTAAGTAAGTTTCAAATATACACTTCGATACTTAGCCAAGTATCGAAGATTTCAAATAAGCACTAAAACTTAGTAAGAAGAAACTTAAGAAAAGCTATAAATAACACATGATATTATAGTGGTTCGGAATCAAAATTCTACGTCCATTCTTCCGAACTTAATCGGGAGTCCACTAAGTCACCGATTTACAAGCCTTCTCACAATCTATGTGTAACACCCCGTGTACAAATTGACTATGTATTATTTATTTGGAATCAATAAAGAGAATTTATTTAAATTAAGAGCATTGATATTACTTATTCTTGATTGGGAAGCATTGAAATAATGAGATTGGTATTATTATTGATTTGAGAAAATGATATGATTTATCATGTATATTGAGGAAAGGAGAAATCTTGGAAATAATAAGATTTAATTGTGACGTACATGGGAAATTATATGAAATTTAGGATATAGGTATATGTTCAAGTATATATTAATCATACTATATGATATTATATGTTGAGAGTATAAATAGGGGAAGGAATCATAGTATAATCTTTTCCACCTTATGTTATAAGCAAAGGGAGTGAGAGAGAGAGAGAACTTCCCATCCAAACACCACCCAACCCACCTTTCCGGCGAGATTCCGGCCGCCTCTGATCACCATTCGATGAGCCATCACCACCATTCGAAAGATTGTCTCGCGAGCTTTGTATTGATATATAGCAGCCGTCGTGAAGTGGAGGGTTGACAGAGAAAATCTAGAGAGAAGTTGAGGTGGGTTCTTAATTCAAATTTCGAGTTTAATGTTTGAATCTTGTTTTGTCGACCTTGAATCCGTGTTTTGACGATGTAGAAGTATTCCCCGTCGTGTGAGGAGTATTCGGACAGTCTGAGACGAGTAATTGGCCACCGGAAAAGCCGCCGCCGCCGTCGACCTTGAGAACTCCGGTGAGCTCTCGATTCTTCCCTCATTTCTCGTATATTTTAGTGTTGGATGGTATAGTTAAGATCCTTGTAGTCTAGGGAATCGATTGGTATAATTGCATGTGTGATCGGAGTTAAATCCGGCGAGTTACCGGAGGTTGCAGGTTCAGCCGTGAAGAACTCGCGAGGAAGACGACTCCTGTCGATCGACAGGAAGGGCCTCTGTCGGGTAGTCGATCGAACACTCATGTCGGTCGACAGGAGGTGTTTCGATCGACACATGATGTTGAAACTAGGGTACGTCGAGTACCTCTATCGGTCGACAGAGATTGTGTCGACCGACAAGGGCACCAGTCGGAGGATTTGATCGACATACCCTGTTGATCGACAAAAGACATGTCGATCGACAGAAGAAGTCGATGTAGGATGTGTCGACCAAGGGTGTGTCGACCGACACAGAACCCTGTCGGTCGACACAGAGGCATGGAAGACAATTCGTTTTGTGTTCTTTATCCAATTGTTTATTTACGATTAAGTTTTATGATCTTAGATCATCCGTTCTGACTTAGTTATTCCTATTTACTTGTAGGAAATTGAAAGCGGGGGTCAGTCAGCTCAAACTAGTAAGAAAGCATCTAGCCTATAAGCCAATTGTCAGGTGGGAAACTATTTCAGTATAAAAATAAAAGTGTGTTTTTATTTCCAAAACGTGTAAACTGCTTTGTTTTAATTTGAGAACTGTTATGCATGTTTTTGTAAACTTACAGATCCTGAGATATGCATCTCCATATGCATATCTCCGCCACGCATCACACATGCTGCTACACTCTCTGATCTTTCCTTCCCAGATTTGTTTACTGTTTAATTGCTTTAACTAAACTCATGACTCGAAGTACGATCTACTATTATTTCTAAATCTCTTATGTTATCTAATTTTGCCTTTATTCATTTATTTGAGCAAGGAAGTGTTTGATAAAACCTAAAACATCAATGTAACGCGACCCCAAATTGGGTAGCTCAACTGGGGGCGTTACATAGGTGGTATCAGAGCATGAGTTTTGAAACTTTTAAATAATTTCAATTATTTTGAAACTTCGAATCTTAGAAGTATTAAAAAATTTGAAAGTCGTGAGAAATGCTCGCTCGTGTTTACACCCTACTCCATCCTGCGCTACCTGAGGTATGTTTTAAAGTTTTGAAGTTTAAAAGTTTCCCTGCTTGCAATTTCATTGAGATATGAATATTTTGAAGACATTTCAAATGTTTTGAGAGTTATTTGAAACTGAAAGAAAGTTTAGGAGGAATAAGGAGTTGAAATGTTTTGATGTGAACGGATTTGAAATTTGAATTGATTGTGAGTTGAGCGAGAGTGCTAACACTGGATGGGGATGTTGTGATTTACAAGTGTTGGTTTGAGAATTTTGATGAATGGGAAGTTTTGATAAAATGAAAGTTTTGTATTTTGGCACCGGTGAGGTGACCTTTCTTGAAAAGGGTATTTGAACGATGCGTTGATTGATTGAATAATTGCAAGCAAAATTTAAAACCTCGATGTATGGCTATAGATGTGCTAGACGAAATGAGCTATAGTATAATGATGTAAGAACGAAGAAGATGACTATTGAACTTAGAGCTTGACCTTAGGTTGTGAAATTGAAAATTTCATTGAACTGGAAAGATCCAGTAGTAGGTTAAGTGTGAAGAATGCACAGGGAGCCTGGCACGTTAGTCAAGACTCGAGTGAGTGTGTTTTAGCACGAGGATTCGTTAGAGCCTCGGCATAGTGTATCAGAGGCCGGCAGTTGTCCCGAGACACAGAGTTGCGTATTGATGTTATTTATGATCTCGGACTGATCGTTTAACATTGTTGTTATGACAGATGGACCCTAAGAGCGCAGCGTTTTGTTTTAGGAGCTCCCCACCATTTGAGGAGGACAATTTGACAAACACGTTGTTGGAGCACTGGAATTTTTAGAGACAGGCGAGAGGACAGGGCATCACGGATGAAGATGCTATGGAGAGGAACGCGGAGCTAATGCCATCGAGATGGACTACTCGGACACTAGAGTTAGCCAGAGTTCACCGTAACCAACGGACAGGTACTCGAGGGAGCTTCCAGACCTTTATGGCCGCACTCCTTCAGGAGGCAGTTTTAGCTGAGGGAGTATCGCCGACATCTTCAAGGAGCACGCAGGCGTCAGAGACAGGTGAGGCGCCACAGACGAGACCTAGACCCGCCTCATCGTCTATAGCACAGATGGTAGTACCATCCGAGCACCGATCGGGAGGATTAGTTGGACCTCACTTTGACCCTGTGGGATCCTCCGGGTATGTTGACTACCAGGTAGCATTGCAGCAGTCGTCGCCGCAGTGGACACCATCTTTACCACCAGCACCACCTACGGCACCAGATGCACCTGCATCCATATCACGCACGAGGATACGCCCTACACCAAGCACGCCCGTAGCGGCTTATGCGTCACCCCAGCATGGATTACAGCAGGGAGGAGCGTATGATCCTTACGCATGGTGCGATTTTTCCACAGCTTCAGTCCAGTATCCACCACCGCAGCAGGACCCGACTCTGCCATATGGATGTCAGGATACACCTGTACCACCAGTGCAGCAGCCACAACACGATTTGGGAGGGCCTAGCGGGGCCAACCAGGTACATGATTATGGTTTGGACGGTGCGGAGATATGTGGCCGAGGCAGACCACTAGCGGGTACGAGGACATGTTCGGAGGTCATGGGATTGCTTATGGCCATGGGACGAGGCAGGCACCTATCTGTCTATCCAGCGATACTGAGAGCAGCCGAGGGAGGAGGATGACAGCTCGGGACAGGGGTAAGATGCCGATGAAGAGGGAGGATGACGAGGAGGAGGAGGATCCATCCGAGGGATCCGTGTGAGAGTTGTACGAGTTTATTGCTAGTTGTTCTATTGGGATTTACACATTTCATTACTGCTTATTGCACTCTATTTATGATCATGTTCGGGACAGAGACTGAGATTTAATTATTGCTGAACTTTATTATTGTTGGAACTTGTATACTCGGTTGTACTGAATTTGTAACGTGTGAGACTGGTTGAAGTACTTGATGATTATTGTATGGAACATTTTGGATTTGAAATGTGGTGTTGATTGTTTACAAGTTTTGAGTGAGTGGTGAATGGATGGCGTGATTCCAGGATATTATGAATATTATGATGTGAGGATGTTATGGAATTATTAATTAAGTATTATTTTACATTGAAGATAATGGAGTTTATCGATCAAGGAAGGGGAAGAGGTCGTGGCAGAGGCAGAGGCCGCAGACGAGGTAGAGGCAGAGGTCAGCGGGGCAGAGGTCGTGAGAGGGCTATCCCACAACCTGAATACGAAAATCCAAACTGGGAGGAGGTCCCAATCAACCAAGGATATGAGGAGTATGAGATCATCTCCAACGAAGAAGGTCCAGCTAACCAACATGGTCAGTTCCCACCACCACATGGGTTCGCACCTGAGATTTCTTCGGTAAAATGGGTGGAAACCTTCACGAAGCAGCAACCTCCCACTTTTGATGGAACAGGAGGCCCAGCAGCTGCAGAGGACTGGGTGCGAGAGCTTGAGAAGATCTTCAAGCACATGCGGTGCTCAGAAGAGGAAAAGATCAATTGCATGTCTTATCAACTGAAAGGGAAAGCAGACCGTTGGTGGGAGACGTATGTGAAGTCGGTTGCACCGACAAAGAGAGGCCATCTGAGTTGGGAAAGATTTAAGGAGGCCTTGTTTGAAAAGTATGTGCCAAAACAGTATTGAGCAAGGAAAGCTGACAGTAGAGGAGTATGACACCAAGTTTGGTGAGTTACTCCAGATGGCTCCGCATCTGGCGGACACGCCACAGAAGATGGCAGAAAAGTTCAGGGATGGTTGTGCGAGGAGATCCGCACACAGCTGGCAACTATGAAAGGACTGAGTTACCAAGAGTTGTTGAGCAATGCTCTGGACATTGAGGCATCCAGGAACATGAAGAGACTACCAGAATGGGGAGCACAAGAGGCACAAACCCCAGCTCCGATTCAGAAAAGGAAGTGGGAAGAGCCGCCAAGGCAATTTGTAAAAGGGCAAGGCAACCAAAAGTGCCAAGATCAGGGCAGACCTCAGAATCTCCAAGGGAGATACGACAATCAGAACTTCCAAATGAACAATCCCCAGCCATTTCCGAGGCATGATCAGAGGGATGTAGGTCCGCAGCACTGTCAGGCATGCGGGAAGAGACACCTGGGTGATTGCAGACGAGGGGAGGTGAGATGCTTTAACTGCAACGGGCTTGGACACTATGCTCATCAGTGCGCCACACCTCAAGCAATGGGAGGGAATCGCCCGAACTTTCAGAGGCCGGCGAACCAACAACTGAGGGCTATCAGAGGACATCGCCAGCCGTGGAGAGGCAATGTTGGAAACCGTGGAGGCGAACGACAAGGCTATCAAGCTCCACCCCGGAACTAAGAGGGTAACCAACGGGGAGGTGATGGACAGCAGAGGAGAGCCCGAGCCTATGCTCTGGATGGTAATCAAGACGATGGCAATCTGGCAGGTATGGGATGCATTAATGATATACCTGTTATGGTATTATTTGATACGGGAGCATCACATACATTCATATCATCTGCATGTGTTGAGGCTTTGAAACTTAAGGTAGAGAAGAATAGTCATGAATTGAACGTAGCAATACCTTCAGGAGAAACCACTATTTCTACCTTAGCATGCCGAGACTTGAGAATCAAGCTTGATGAAAATGAGATTCAAGTAGCGGAGTTGAATGTGCTAGACATTCACGATGTAGATATAATCCTAGGAATGGATTGGTTGTTAGAGAATAAGGCGACGATTTTATGCCGCGAGAGACGAGTGATCATTCCGCAACAAGAGAATGAAGAGGCGTTTGTGCATGGATTCCAGAGGAGACAGAGAGTGTCCGTAATCTCTGCAATTCAAGCAACGAAGTTGATGCGTAAAGCAGAGAATCAAGCCTTCCTAGTTTATTTAGAAGGAGAAGAGAAACCCGAACTAACGGTGCAAGATGTACCGATTGTAAGGGAATTTGAGGATGTGTTTCCAAAGGAACTTTCAGGATTACCACCGGACAGACAGGTGGAGTTCACCATTGACTTGGAACCGGGTGCGGCACCAATTTCTAAAGCGTCGTACCTCATAGCTCCGAAGGAATTGCAAGAACTAAAGGTTCAACTTCAAGAACTGTTGGATATGGGCTATATTCGTCCTAGTGTGTCACCATGGGGTGCACCGATTTTATTTGTGAAGAAGAAGGATGGGTCAATGCGTATGTGCATTGATTACTGAGAGCTGAACAAAGTGACATTAAAGAACAAATACCCGTTACCGAGAATCGATGACCTTTTCGATCAGCTTAGTGGAGCAAAGGTGTTCTCTAAGATCGATCTCCGATCAGGGTACCATCAGCTGAGGATTCGGAAGGAGGATATTCCAAAGACAGCGTTCAGAACTAGATACGGTCATTATGAGTTCGTAGTAATGCCGTTTGGATTGACAAATGCTCCTGCAATGTTCATGGATTTGATGAATCGAGTATTTCATCCATATCTCGATAACTTCGTGCCGGTATTCATCGATGACATTTTGATATACTCTAAGAGCGAAGAAGAACATGAGCAGCATTTGAGAACAGTGTTGCAGACCCTGAGAGATGAGAAGTTATATGCCAAATTCAGCAAGTGTGAATTTTGGTTGAGAGAAGTGACATTTTTGGGTCACATCGTGTCTGTTGACGGAATCAAGGTAGATCCAGCCAAGATCCAGACAGTGACGGACTGGAAATCACCAACTACGCCAAACGAGATTCGCAGCTTTCTGGGTCTAGCAGGTTATTACCGGAGATTCATTGAGGGCTTCTCAAAGATTGCGAGGCCGATGACTCAATTATTGCAGAAAGGCATGAAATTTGTTTGGTCTGAGGAATGTGAGGAGAGCTTTCAAAAGCTGAAACAACTACTAACAACTGCGCCAGTCTTAGCAGTGCCAGAGGCAGATAAGAACTTTGAGGTTTACACTGACGCCTCGAAGAATGGGTTAGGTTGTATTGATGCAAGACGGTAAGGTGATAGCTTAAGCATCAAGACAGTTAAGGCCGCATGAGGTGAATTACCCGACTCACGATTTGGAGTTAGCAGCCGTAATCCAAGCGTTAAAAATCTGGAGACACTATCTCTATGGAGTGAAGTGTGCTATATTCACAGATCACAAGAGTTTGAAGTACTTCTTCGAACAAAAGAACTTGAATATGAGGCAGAGGAGGTGGTTAGAACTCGTGAATGATTACGATCTAACTATCAACTATCACCTGGGCAAAGCCAACTCAGTGGCAGATGCTTTGAGCAGGAAGGGAGAAGCACAAATAGGTTGTATGCTTACGAGAGAAACCAAGTTAATCAGAGAGTTTGAAAGACTCAACCTGGAAGTAATATCACCCTCAGAGAGGAAGAGATGTGATTTGGCAGTTTTGACAATAGTCTTGGATTTGAGAAAGAGAATTCTTGAGGCACAGAAGGAAGACGCTGAGAGTGAGAGTTTGCGTCAGAAACTGAAGGTTAAGCCAGTGGGAGAATACCGGGAAGCACCTGACAGTACATTGTTGCTCCGAGACAGGATTTTAGTGCTAAACAGCGAAGAGTTGAGAAATGAAATCTTGAGCGAGGCTCATGATACGCCGTATACCGCTCACCTGGGAAGTACTAAAATGTACCAAGATCTAAAAACCAAGTACTGGTGGGACGGTATGAAGAAAAATGTGGCCTTTAATGTGGAAAGATGCTTAGTCTATCAACAAGTTAAGGCATTGCATCAACGGCCGTATGGGAAGTTACAACCATTAGACATCCCTGAGTGGAAATGGGAGCATATCACCATGGACTTTGTGACAGAGTTACCAAGGTCACAGAAAGGGAACACGGTGATATGGGTCGTAGTGGATCGTCTGACGAAAAGTGCCCATTTAAAGCAAACTATGGGTCAGATAAGTTAGCCCAGATTTACGTCCGAAAAATAGTCAGACTGCACGGAGTGCCACAATCTATTACGTCTGACAGAGATGCGAAGTTTACATCTCATTTTTGGATGAGCTTACAACAAGAATTGGGGACCCGCCTGAACTTTAGTACGACGTTTCACCCTCAGTCAGATGGTCAATCTGAACGGACCATCCAGACTCTCGAGGACATGCTGAGGACAGTGGTCTTAGACCGAGGAAGCAGTTGGGAGCCGATTTTGCCTTTGATTGAGTTTGCCTACAATAATAGTTATCTGACAACAATTGGAATGGCTCCTTATGAGGCCTGGGAAGAAGTGTCGTTCACCTCTATATTGGGATGAGGTAGGAGAAAGGAAGGTTATTGGACCGGACACGGTAAGCAAAATGATCGAGATAGTCCGGCAGATCAGAGAAAGAATTAAGGAAGCGCAGAGTAGGCAGAAGTCATATGCCGACTCGAGGAGGGTTGAATTATATTTTGAAGTGGGAGACAAGGTGTTCCTAAAAGTTTCACCTTCCAAAGGAATAATACGCTTCTGGGTGAAAGGAAAACTGAGACCGCGCTATGTGGGACCATATGAGATTCTAGAGCGTATTGGTCCAGTAGCATACAGATTAGCTCTACCCCCGAGCATGGGCAACATTCATAACGTATTTCACGTGTCTCAACTGAGGAAATATGTATATGATCCTAGACATGTGATACGACAAGAGGAAGTGATTTTGAGCCCAAACCTACGGTATGAAGAGCGGCCAGAAGCTATCTTAGACCGCAAGAATCAAGAGCTCAGAAATAAGTCCATACCGCTCGTTAAGGTGCTTTGGAGCCACCATGGGCATGAAGAAGCAACCTGGGAGTTAGAAGACAAGATGAGGGAGAAGTACCCCGCTCTTTTCGAAGCTTTGTAATTTTCAGGACGAAAATTTTATAAGGGTGAGGGGATGTAACACCCCGTGTACAAATTGACTATGTATTATTTATTTGGAATCAATAAAGAGAATTGATTTAAATTAAGAGCATTGATATTACTTATTCTTGATTGGGAAGCATTGAAATAATGAGATTGGTATTATTATTGAATTGAGAAAATGATATGATTTATCATGTATATTGAGGAAAGGAGAAATCTTGGAAATAATAAGATTTAATTGTGATGTACATGGGAAATTATATGAAATTTAGGATATAGGTATATGTTCATGTATATATTAATCATACTATATGATATTATATGTTGAGAGTATAAATAGGGGAAGGAATCATAGTATAATCTTTTCCACCTTATGTTATAAGCTAGAGAGAGAAAGAGAGTGAGAGAGAGAGAACTTCCCATCCAAACACCACCCAACCCGCCACCTTTCCGGCGAGATTCCGGCCGCCTCCAATCACCATTCGACGAGCCATCACCACCATTCGAAAGCTTGTCTCGCGAGCTTCGTATTGATATATAGCAGCCGTCGTGAAGTGGAGGGTTGACAGAGAAAATCTAGAGAGAAGTTGTGGTGGGTTCTTAATTCAAATTTCGAGTTTAATGTTTGAATCTTGTTTTGTCGACCTTGAATCCGTGTTTTGACGATGTAGAAGTGTTCCCCGTCGTGTGAGGAGTATTCGGACAGTATGAGACGAGTAATTGGCCACCAGAAAAGCTGCCGCCGCCGTCGACCTTGAGAACTCCGGTGAGCTCTCGATTCTTCCCTCATTTCTCGTATATTTTAGTGTTGGATGGTATAGTTAAGATCCTTGTAGTCTAGGGAATTGATTGGTATAATTGCATGTGTGATCGGAGTTAAATCCGGCGAGTTACCGGAGGTTGCAGGTTCAGCCGTGAAGAACCCGCGAGGAAGACGACTCCTGTCGATCGACAGAAAGGGCCTCTGTCGGGTAGTCGATCGAACACTCCTGTCGGTCGACAGGAGGTGTTTCGATCGACACATGATGATGAAACTAGGGTACGTCGAGTACCTCTATCGGTCGACAGAGATTGTGTCGACCGACAAGGGCACCAGTCGGAGGATTTGATCGACATACCCCTGTCGATCGACAAAAGACATGTCGATCAATAGAAGAAGTCGATATAGGATGTGTCGACCAAGGGTGTGTCAACCAACACAGAACCCTGTCGATCGACACAGAGGCATGGAAGACAAATTCGTTTTGTGTTCCTTATCCAATCCTAACTCCTTTCGAGTCTTGTTTATTTATGATTAAGTTTTATGGTCTTAGATCATCCGTTCTGACTTAGTTATTCCTATTTACTTGTAGGAAATTGAAAGCGGGGGTCAGTCAGCTCAAACTAGTAAGAAAGCATCTAGCCTATAAGCCAATTGTCAGGTGGGAAACTATTTCAGTATAAAAACAAAAGTATGTTTTTATTTCCAAAACGTGTAAACTGCTTTGTTTTAAATTGAGAACTGCCATGCATGTTTATGTGTTATTATATATGTCCTCTATTGAAAGCTAATAACAGAGAGTTATTGATAAGACAAGAACAATGTAATGTTAGTACATGCGCTACTCTTATTAATCGTGAAGGTTTGATACCTTGGTATGACAGTTGGTTGATGTGATGGGATTGTAAGTCTGTGAGAAAGTGAATGACAGAATGCGATCGAATCTCGAAGTATGTACCGAGATTAGTGCACTTAGATGATAGTAAGTTGAATGTTGAATCATTCCTAACTAATCATCGTAACTTGGAAGTGGGCAGGCTTCCAGTTACAACTATGATAACAGATATAATAACATACTTAGATGCGCATAAAATAAAATGTTTTAGATAGCACGGTTCCTTTCAACAAAACCTCGTGTCTATCTGTGTGAGTTGCATAGCATGTCTCCTATATAATGTATGTTTTCGGGCATGTTTTCCATTGGGTACATTAGTACTCAGCCCCTCGTATTATTTCTAAAATACGCAGGTTAAGCGGCATGGATGGCGAGCGTAGGTGTAAACAGAGCAACTTATATTCTTGTAAACTTACAGATCCTGAAATATGCATCTCCATATGCATATCTCCGCCACGCATCACACACGCTACGACACTCTCTGATCTTTCCTTCCCAGATTTGTGTACTGTTTAATTGCTTTAACTAAACTCGTGACTCGAAGTACGATCTACTGTTATTTCTAAATCTCTTCTGTTAACTAATTTCGCCTTTATTCATTTATTTGAGCAATGAAGTGTTTGATAAAACCTGAAACATCAATGTAACGCGACCCCAAATTGGGAAGGTCAGCTGGGGGCGTTACACTATGGTTAGCCCGTCGGAAACCTCCATCCTTCGGTCTGCTAACATCACTCACTCATAAACTCTTTGTAGTTTGCTTCTTCTTCAGGTTGAAGTGAGGAAGGACCTCGCAGTCTTTAATCTGAGTGATTGATATTTTTTGTTCTTCCCAGAACTTTGGTTGGTTGGCTACGCCCGTGAGAATCAGAAAAGTGTAGGAAACTGACTGCTGTGATTATTATTTGAAAAGTAATAATCACCAAGAAATAGCTTAAGCTTAGATTGCTTCAGCCTCGTGCACTTGGACAGATGCACGAAAGGAATAACTCGAGTCGAAGGACTTAAGTATCGTGTTTAGATAACACGGAAATTAAGAAAACATTTGAGTAGAAAGTTTGATAGATTTTCGGCTCAGTTTTGCGCAAGATTCTCGATTATGATTCTGTCGAATTGTCGAGCTATTTATAGGCTGGGTTGGACGATAATTTGAATTCTTTCCGTTAGATTCATAGATCCAGTCGTTAGAGACAAAGATTGGGTCGTCCAATTATAGACATTCTTATGCTCTGCTCTACCACTTGTTTTTCACTTTTGGCAGTGTACTTTCTACCTTCTCTTGTCAGACTTAGTTTTAGTCCGAGGAATCTATGTTTAAGTTTCCTCATACTGGCTTTTGACACCACTTGGCAACATCTCGAGTCTGACTTCGGATTTTTTGTGTCTTCTTATTTTTCACGTGCTCTTGAAGTCTGAAACTGAAAACTTATATTTCCAAAATCAGTTCAAGTTTCCTCTCTTCTTAAGAAAAACTTGGTTTCCAAAAACTGTGTTTTTGGACAATCTAAGTTTCAAGCACGGAACTTAGTCTTCATTACTTCAATTTTCATGGCACCTCTTCACTCTTAAGTATATAAACTTAATTCTTGACTTCTCGAGCTTTGGATATCTCTGATTTCTTTCTTATAGATTGAATATATGTCTGCTCGATCTTCATCTTCAGTTTCTAGTCTATTACAATTCAATAAATTCTATACAAGGATTACATGAAAGACCATACTAGAAACTTAAGATTAAAGTAAGTTTTGACACATCAAAACATCAAGGCAGAGGGATAAACTGAAACTTAATTTCTAACATTGGGTGAGAACAGTTTGTGTAGAACGTTCTAACGACTGGAGTTAGGTTACCATATCCGAGTAATATGATGGGGACGTTCCCTGAGGAGCTCAATAACATTCATCGTGCTAAAGCCTTGCAGGTTGATTAAGTTCAAGTATGAGTGATAAAATTTGAGTGCTACTGCTCAGGAAAATAAGAAATAAATTAATTGTGTGAAGCATATCAGAAACTCCAATTAATTAATGAATGTTCAGTAATCTTAAATGTGGGGATTCATGAAGTTAATGCAGGTCATTCTCATAACATGGTAATAAAGGGGTAGATCAGTATTACTTCTGTGATGAAAAGAATTAATATTAATTAATTAATTAATAATGTCATGGGTTGTGAACATGATAATTAATTAATTTAATTATTATTTACAATTTGCATTACGTCCCAGGTTTGACCCAATTAAATATTGAAAGGAGCCCATTAGGGTTTCAACCCAAGGTCTATAAATAGTCCTCATTCTCTCCTCAAATCATATCAGTTGAAAAATACATAAAACCGAGAGAGAAAGAGTGAGGGGGCAGCGCCAGTTTGTGTAGAGGGAGAAGAAGAAATTCAACTCTGTCTTGCACATCACAATCCTGTAGAATCCTCACCAGTAGTAGGATTGAACAACATTGGGATACATATCTGAAGATCTAATCTGGAGAAGCCCTTCTTCTCTTCGATTTTTCTTTTGATTAAATCTTGAAATCAGTTTCTCTATACTAATTTCTTATTCCGTAGATTTAATCAAATCGCGTGATGGAATCAAAGTTTAGATTCAACGCGAAGTCCGATTCAGACACTACGATTTAAAAGGTAACCCTATAATCCTTTGCATTGAATTTATAGGAGCATGCTAGGATTTATTATAGAATGACAATTATTTTGACATCCATGAACGATATTCGGGTTTTGCTTGGATTAAGTGATTCAATTCACGACAACAAAATCCCTACAATAATGATTTAATTTATTATTTTTTATGGGGATATTTTTTTTTGTACAAAAAGTGGTTGCATTTAAAATCATCCTTAATTAAAATAATTAAAATCAAAATTCAAATACGTAACCTAATCTTCATTTAAACTAAAATCCCAAAAAAATAAATTTTTACTAAGGTTGACGCCGCATGCAGCTAACCCCAATTGCTATTAACATAAAGTTTGTAAACATCATATGCATTTGTGTCATTTGGTGGAATTAGATTCCGTAAGAATTGATCGAGGAAAATAGAATAACCAAATTAGAAAGGATCTTCACAAACCCATCATTTGTAAATTCTTCCTCACTTAAGAGTAGTCATGAACTAACTGAAGCAACGATTTGGTGACATAGAAAGCTCGGGGCAAAACGGAGAGTAATGTCGTTCAGTGAGGGCAAAAATTCATAAGGGCATCCACAATGGTAGGGATATTAAAAATTTTAAGATCCCGTCACGTGTGCGCCACATCAATAAATATTATCACTTTATATTTCAAAAATATCCACATCAACATTTATTATCATTTTTTATTAATTCACTTTTTACTTTATACTATTATTCATGAGTCTCACTTGTCATAACAATTACGTAATATATATATGTGTGTATATATATATATATATATATATTATTGAATATATATAAATAAAATATAGTAAAAAAATAATTAAATTATATTTAATTAATTAAAATTAGCTAAATAATAAAATTTACCTAATTTAATTGATTAATTCGAATTAATTGAATTCTATATTCAATAAAAAAAATATAATATTACACAATAAAAAAATGTCTCAAATTCAACATATAAAATATGAAAAGAAATGGAGTATATGTATATTATTATTTAAATTTTATATATATAAAATAAATAAATAAACCTAAAAAAAGGAAAAAGAAAATAAAAGGAAAAAAGAAAAAAAAAGTTGCAGCAAGGAGTGTCTGGACACGCCACCCGCGCGTGCATTTCACCGCCCAATCAGTGGCTTGCGTGCCGCACATGCGTGTGTCACTCCCTCTCCGTGTGGAGTTTACAAGTCTGCAAGATATGAAATCTTAAACAAGATCCTACTTCCTCTCTCTCTTCCATTGTACATGGTCTAAGCATTGCATTGTATGATTTATATTATGGATATTACTACAAATTTCAAAAGAGATTACAAGTGAAAAATGCAAAATATTTGAAAACTATTTACACTAATCGACATCTTCAACAGTCAAACTATTTTGGAAAGCGTAAGCCCTACACTTTTCTAAAAGGCAACAAAGCCGCTCTTCAGCTCAACAAGATGAATAGGGAAAATGCAATCAGCTAGCGTGCTTCCCCATCACAAGCCTTGGGTGTCACCCCGCTCACATCGATACTGTTAGTTCCACGACAACTCCTTCAGTGACATCAGAAATGCAGATATTAGGCCATCTCCAACCCGAAATACCAAACTCAAACCCAAAATGCAGTAAACATCAAAATAACAGTAATTTATCTCCAACCCAAAACACCAAACTCAAAACCCAAAAGAATATTCTCAGCATATTCTTTTTTTTTACAATTTTCTACACTTTTCAAATTCTACCTGTACATTTATCAAATTTATAATTTGATCCATTTATTAATTTCATTGAAATAAGTTATTACAATATAATTAATCATTAAGGAATATGAAAAATTATTATATATTTATGAATTGAATATTTATTTTAATAATAATAATTAAATAAGTAAATAAATTAATAATAAAATTAAATTAATTAAAACTGATTTTAATAGCATAATTTAATCATACTTATCATTAATTTGAATGTAGTAAAAGTAATCCGTATAAAAAATAAAAATAAAATTATGTATATCAAATAAAATATATAAATAATAAATAGTATGAAAAAGAAATGGTTGTTTTGCAAATAAGAAAAGAAATAGCAAAATGCGTTTTGCTACAGTAAGTCAGCAAATATGCAGCTTTTGAGATCTTGAGAACTGCAAAACTCAAATTGAGTTTGAGTATGGTGTTGGATTGGGGGAGAAAAACTGCAAAATATGGGTTATGGGGTTGGGTTGGAGAAGCTCTTAGTGAATGGATCAGTACCCTTAATCCCAGAAAGAATGGAAATTAACATTAAAGTAGTGCTAAATGGTCAGAATCTAGTTGGCCAGAATGCAATAATTATGCATTAATTGTAATCTCCTTGAAAATGTAAACTTGAAGAGTACTGTAATACCCCTCACTCTTAATCTCTCTTGTACCACTAATACTGTAAAATTAATGTCAAAACTTATTTTGTTTAGATCTTGCCTCCCAATTTTACGTTGTGAACTTGTCATATAAATATTGAATTTTTACGTAAATATAAATTGAATATAAATGTGCAACACAATACCAAAATCTTAAACAAAAAAAATCATACTAAGAATCATAGAATAATCATCATCAATATTACACTTAATTTTATATTATGGTACGAATATTGTGTCATCAAATATAACAAATTATTATTTTATTTGATATTATAATAATTATCATGTGTCACATTTAATATTATGAATACTATTTATTTAATTTATAAAAAAGTATGTTAAACTCGTTATTAAGAATTATTATTTAATATTATACTATAATATAGAGTTTATGCGCATTCAGTATTCAATCTAAGAAAAAAAATAGTAGTATAAAATATTGTGAAAATAACTCAAAATATTGAAATGTACTACTAATATCATATTAAACGTAAAAAAAA
>JAPKLW010002282.1:0-45378 GCA_026898455.1 Plectranthus barbatus | reverse complement strand
ACCCTACTTGTTTAAATTTTTCATTATTGATCCAGTTGGGGCCAACATTCTTTATCTTTTATTCGAGGTTGATTTACACTTTAAACCTTGCAAGTATCAATATTTGAAATCGAATATACGACATTAATGACACCTTAATTATTTGATATTCATATTATAATAAGTATAATATAACATATTTATGCGTGATATGCAGCGTATATCAATAGTAACTCAGAGAAAATAGTTATAAATAATCTTATTTGATATTCATATTATAGTATGTATAATATATCTTCAATTGAGAAAATAGTTATAAATAATAAAATCTTATTTGATATTCATATTATACTAAGTATAATATAGCCCAAATTGGAAATTATTTAGTCATGTGGCATTTAATTTGAGTTTGAGTTGGTCTTATGAGGGACGGTTTCAACAATTTTTTATTGTGAGACGGACCTTAATACATTATTTCAATAAGTTAAATACATCATTTCATTTTAAAAAATTACATTATTTGCAACAAAGAAATACATAATTTGCAATAAAGAAACACATCATTTCATTAAATTCGTTTCACAATAAAAATGGTGAGACATCATTTGCAATAAAGAAACACATCATTTCATTAAATTCGTCTTACAATAAAAATGATGAGACCGTCTCATCTGAGAATTTGCCTTTGAGTTTTTATAAGAAAATATAGTGGCATATATTTATAGTTAAGTTCTCTTTGGACCTCAACCGCCAATAACAAATTAAATCCATCACCACACAAACTTTTTGTTATAAACTTCAATTCCGTCGTTGAAATCCTTAAATTCTCCTTTCCTCTAACACTTGGAAATCATAGATCACAGCCCTTGATTGAATGGGCCTTCTCCGATGAAGGGATGAGATGGCTTGGCTCCCCAATCTCATCAAATCAAAAAGTACAACTTTTGGGTTAATCTTTACTTAATCACCACATTCATCCAGATTATTACAAGAAAGAAAACCCTTTTTTGAAAGCATGCTTAGTTACTAGGGGGCATATTTGTATGGCTACTACGACTGTGTGAGCTAGGGTTTTCTTTTCCAATCATAAGCAAGAAAATATTTTAAAAACCCTCTTCTGCTGTCATAAAATCAGAATACTTTTGGTCTTTGCCCATAAATAAACTGCAGCATTATTATATATTGATTCAAGAAGTTAGTAATTCCGGCTGCATATGGGGATTTTCGGATTATATAGAGCTTATAAGACCATCTCTAACATCAACCGTCCAACCACTTTATGATTTAATTAATTTTTCTCTCCTTCACATCATTAATATCATTCCAACCTAACCACAACAATTTTACATACTCTATCAGCAACCATCCAACCACAACATTATATATAATCTTTATTTAATTTTATTTTCAAAATTAAAATTAATAATTATAATTAAGATATTATAAATTATAAATTGTTGTAAGGAAATAAAATTAAAATTAATAGTTATAATTAAAATAATAAAAATTATAATTTTTTTGTAAGAGAATTAAATAAAAGTAGATTTCATTAATCAAGCAAAATAAAATTACATCGATTACAACATTGAAAATAAGGACGGTTACATGATTTTTAATAATGGTGTAGATAAATCAATATGATTTAGTATATATATTAATTTAAAACCAACAAATAAATATATCAAAATTGATCTCTATTTGTAGAGAAAAAAAAGTTATGAATTTTGGTATATTTTTTTATTTATTTTTATGATATTATATAATGGGAAGGTCTTGGGTTAGGCAGGCCTAAACGATTTAGGCGGATTTTATCCATTAACCCAAGCTTTAGGCGGGTTTTATCCATTAACCCAAACCCAAACTCATATAATATACCCTAATTGGGATGGGTGAACCCATATGGGTAGGATAAAACCCGCCTAAACCGTTTAGGCTTGCCTAACGCAAGTTTTTGCCTTATATAATACATATATCAATTTTATTATTATTCTCTAAAAAAACAAATATACTACACTTGTTGAATTTTGAGTGGTCAAAAACAATAAATAAATAAATAAATGTGATGGGGCCCGCATGGTTGGATTGAATTGGGAACAGACCTCTCATCGGTCCATTTTGAAGGAATTAAACCAAATTTATTTTTTAATTGCTTATTTCCTACGTGGCGGCAACCCACCGCTAACTTGGTTGCCGCAAGGGATGGTCTAAGGGCATCATTTAATTTTAGAAGATATAATAGAGGTTTTTAAAAAAAGTGAAAAATATTTTAAATACTCAAAACCATTAAACATATTATAAAAATACCCAAAACATTAAACATATTCAAGAAATACCCAATTTTAATTTTTTTGACATTTGAGATTGATTTTTTTGTTATGATGATGAAATCATCACCAACAATCACAACACCAATTTTTTTAATAATTTTTAAGTTTTAATATAAAAATAAAATATAAAAATATACATATTAATATATATATATATATATATATATATATATAGGTCTGATCATATGAGAATAGTTGTTAACGTGAGAACATGAGAATAGAAAATGAAGTAATTTTAAGATAAAATGAACAAAAATGAAGATAAAAATGAACAATATTTTAGAAAAACTGAAGGCTAAAAAGTACAATGAATGAAATCGAAGATAAAATGAAAAAAATGGAAGATAAAATAAAAATGAAGTATTTTGAGGTTAAAATGAATATTTTTTCACTGAATGATTTTGATGTTAAAATGTAGTATAGCGAGGATATAATGTAGTATTTTCATATTCTCTATTCTCACTGGATTAAGCCCCTATATATATAGAGAGAGAGATCTACTCAAGTGCTAAAATTAAAGTTTGTACTAAATAGGAATGAATCTCAGCCATTGGATTGATAGCATCAATGGTTGAGATTAAAGCATAAAGATTAAAAAATTAAGCATAATTTCCTTCGTGCTTAATTGCTTTATAAATCGTGCTTAATTCGATTAAGCATGATTTATAAAGCAAAAAAACATAAAATCTGGGGAAATGTTTTAATCTCAACCATTAATTTTTTTAGATGAATGGTGTAGATTCATTCCTATTTAGTATAAACTAAATTTTAGTATGTGATTCACTCCCTATATATATATATATATATATATATATAAAATAATGAAAGAGGAGAGGGGAGGGAAGGGGGAGGGGTGGGGGTGAAAGGAAGGGGAGGGTCGGTGGGGTGTGGGGGAGAGAGAAAAAATAAAAAAAAATTATTTTTGTGTGTGGGTCGGTGTAGCGCGACACCGACTCAAGGTACCGACCTACTCACAAGAATAAAAAATATTTTTTAATTTTTTAATTTATTTAAATTGTAGTCGGTGCCTTGCGACACCGACCCACTCACATGAATAAAAAAATAATTTTTTAATTTTTTTTTATTTTATTTTGATTGTGGTCGGTATCGGGTCTGTGTTATGGTTCGACACCGACCTTATCTCTCCTCAATAATAATATATTTTTGATTGCAAAGGACTTGACGAGTGAGCTAGTGGACTGGTGGATGTGACATTTACCTGCTAGCAATAAATTGTTGACATCTTTGTAATTGTCAACTTAATGATTCCACGCTGCGAATCTAAAGAGAGAATGTATGACGATTTTTTCCGAACCTCTATAAAATATGGTGTTATTTACTGATTTCTTTAAATTCAAAACCAGATTTAAAACCCAACACATAAAGTGTTGGAGTATATTACTGAAATCGGCTAAGTAATATGTTTGACCAGCAAAACAACCGTATTTCTTAACATGAGCTGGTACAAGAATCGCCAGCTTGGAGGGCTCAACCTTGAAAGATTTCCGTCGCACCTTTGCCTATCTTTGATCTCTGGACCAATAAGTGGTATAAGAGCGGATGGTTCTTAAAACTGCTTGTTCTGTCTCTTAGGACCAAATCCATTTGTTTGCAGTTTTGTTTTGCTATTTTTTTTTGTTTTTGTTTTGTCTTTGACGGGTACTATGAATATCTCGAAGCTTCCACCATACAATGCGGATAAATTCGCAGCATGGAAGAAGAGGTCTCTGATCCAACTAAAGAACATCCATCAAGAGATAATAGATGTGCTGGAGACTAAACCTATCAGGATCATGAAGTCAACCTTCGTATCGAAAGAGATATAACTGGTCCAGAGATGATAGAGAGGACGTACACCGAATGGACAACATATGACAAAAGACGTGTCCAACTTGACTCCATCGATTATAAGCTGATTCTCTCAACTCTCCTAGAAACCATTATTAAAGATGTCATTGAATTCAACAATGCCAAAGAGGTCTGGGATCACTTGAGCAGCTTGAGCCACCAGAAGCGGAACAAACTTCACGTATGCGTGGACAAGTATGAGTCCTTTATGATGCTTCCCGGAGAAAGCATCAAGGATATGGTGACTCTGTTCAACTCAATAGTCAGTGAGTTGAAGGCCTTGGACAAGGTATACTCTGTAGTGGATCTAAATGCTAAGATCCAATCCAAGATGCCCAAAGAAGATTGGTCGTGAAAACGACCACTCCGAAGGAGAATGATCTATCCAGGATATCCACCAAGGAGCTTTTTGTTTAGCTGCAAGCTCATGAATGGGATATCCAAATGGTGAATAAGAACGAAACCATCATGGCAACTACCAGTTAGCCTACAGGCATAACGAAGATGTTGCCTACTTTGTGAAGAGGGACTTCCAGAGTCAAATGAGATAAAAGAAGCCCTTTCACACAGAGAGACCAACGAGGCCACCAATGACAGAAGTCTCCTCCACTTTCACCTCCACCTTGAAGGAATGAGAGAAATGTGATAAATGCAGAACTTATTTATCAAGGATATAGAAGCCTATGTTGGGTAGTTGATGTAAGAGGTGGTCACAGTTCCGGTTCCAAAAAATTGGAACCTTAATCGGCCTGTTTAAAATTTTTCGTCAGTTCAACAGTTCAAGTGATTAGGAACCAGAATCATCAATTCAAAATATTTTTTTAAAAAAATTTAAAAATATTAAATTTTTTTACGATTCAATGATTTGAAACTAACGATTCAATAATTTAATTATATATTGAACCTAAACCAATCCACTCAAAAACAATTAAGATTTCGGTTCCAAACTATACGTGGCAATTTCAAATCTGGACCATGAACCGAGGAACATTTCGGGATGGTCATTTCTAGAATCTAGTTGATGTGACGATTTTGCAAATAAAAAACATATCAAACTTTTTGCAATTTGCATTTGTGCAGCTTATCGTTTTTCCCATGAGAGGGAGAATGAAGCTCCCATTAGTCCAGTGGCGGATTTAAAGTTCGATTATTATGTGGGCTTAACTTTAATTCTGTAGGATCGAGATTTTAATTTTATTTTAAAAAAAATATACATATATAAAAAAAAATTCGACACGCACCGTGGGGGCGGCCGACCCCGTAGGTCTAATGCTAGTTCCACCCTTGCCCATTACCACCCCCGCTCTACTCTTTTTACATTACATCACTACTTAAAAGTCTTAAACCATACTACTCAATAATCATGTGCTTATTATAGGTACATAAAAATACAAATATATTATGTATTCATAAATATATAATTAAACTACTAATTTTGTTCAAAAATTATGTTGGAAATGAAAATCCGACAACAAAAAATTTACGTATCAGCGAAAATCACAAATGAAACGATGATGCTTGGGTAAGTGCGTGGTTTTTTTTAAAAAAATTGACATTTTTTTATTTGTAATTTTTGTTGAAACAATAAAATTAATTGTCCCGTTTTCGTGTTCATTATAAATATAAAACAAAATTATTTTAAACATTTATTCAAAAATTTGTATAGTTCCTATATATTTGAATAAAAATTGTATCCTTTAATAATAATAATTTAGAGTATAACTTTTCCTGACAACATATAGCTTTTGTTTGTCTAATCCATGGCACTATGAATGGATATAATCTGTTGCCTCATCATACTATATATTCTTTCATCTTCTTTATATGTAGACATAGGATTCTCAGTTTAGGTTAAAATTTGTACATTGATTTGATTAAACCAAGCTATAAAGAAAATTAAATTTAAAATATTTTGGCCCCAAAAAAACAAATCTAAATTTATGATTGAAATCAAAACAGGATAGGTTGATCAAATTAAGACAAAAAATCCAAATATATTTCAAACTAATGTGTATTTTTTAAAATTTATTTTTAATTATTTAAATATTTCAATAAATACTCAATGCAAATATATTTCAAACTATTTAACACTGCAAATATATTCCAATTTTTTTTCGATCAATAGAAATCCAAGTTATATATAATAAGTTATTATATCGAATATTTAAATAAAAAAATTAATTTACTTATTTAGATTTCTGACAATATAGTTAGTTTTCTGTTGATTGAAAAAATAATTTAAGTTAAAGTTATATTTTCATAGGAGAGAGAGTGTGTGCTGAGTGGCTTATGCATCATCATGCACTAACATTTATTGACGCAAATGAGTAGATTTGAAAATAATTTCATTGGAAGCATAAGGTGTCTGAACACACACACAAAAAAAAAAGGGGATTGAAATATGAACACCATATGATGTTAGAGAATTTGTAATTATTAGTAAAAACTACGATGCAATAACTAATGAAATCAACTGCTTTCAATATGCAATAACTAATGAAATCAACTGCTTTCAATTGCCATTTTCAATATCATGATTATGAATTTAAGATTATATGTTTGACAGGGTCATGAATTTCGGTTGTTTGGTATAACTTAATTTAATATTTTACAATTTATTAATTGTATTTTGAGAAACCCATTCACTATAGGAGGCAAAGAAAACTAAAAAATCCTTATCCAAAAAACTTTAAATAACCACTTTTATTTACATATGCAGAGAATAGTCAAATTCATATAAATTTTTACAAATGTCCTTATTATCAACCTAATTTTTATAGATTTTTTAATTTGACAATCATTATTATAATTATTCAATTATTATTACTCAAATTAGTACTAAAAAAATATATTTACCTACCTAATCTGATTTTCATATATTTACCTACAAAATTACTCAAATTATTGTAATTTTTTAATTATATATTTTGAAATGAATTAATTAAAAATTTAAAAAATAGTGTTTGCAATTTGAATTGAGAAAATAAAAGAATGAAAAATAATTATAAAATTGTTGGCATTTTTTTTGGGTGTTTTGTACAAAATATAATTTGTATATTATAATAAAATGTATAAAACATAATGTTAGGAACTAAGCTTTAGTTCCCTTCTTAATTTGATGTTTTGATATGTCAAAACTTACTTTAGTACTAAGTTTCTAGAGTTCTATGATGTAATCCTTGTACGTATATGATTGTTCGAGTTGAAATAAAACTTAGGTGTTGAAGACCGAGCAAAGAAGATGCTCCAGATTTGAAGAAGTGTTCATGCGAGAAACTTGGTTTTACTAAGTATGGTCAAGGTCTGTACTGAGTTTGGGTACTCAGTATAGAGATTACCATACTGACTTATGAGAAGTCAGTATGAGGGTTGCCCATACTGAGTCTTTGAATGTCAGTACGGATGCTATCTTCAATAAGCACGAGAAACACAAGGCAAACCAATCGAAGTCAGACTTAAAGTGTATGGAATGCTAAGTAAAAGTCAGTACGAGGATGTCCCAAAGTTGGATTCCTCGGACTGAAATTTAGTCTGACTTGTAGGTAGAAAGTACAAGGCAGGTACAATCTTTTCAGAGCAGAGCAGACCTACCAAAGAATGGTTGTGATCGGACATCATTCCTCTTGTCTCTAACGTCTGGAATTTTGTGTCTAACGGGCAGAAATTCAAACATCTAAGGATGTGCCTATAAATAGGTCAACATTTCAAACAGAAAATGTTACGAACTCTCAAGCAAAGATAAGCCTAAACTCTGCCAATTTACTTCTGAAAAGTTCTCTGATACTCCGTGTTCTTAACACGAGACATGAGTTTCTAACTCAAGTTAATCCTTCCGTGCTACGTGGTTCAAAGCACGAGGCTAAGCTTAGAGCATAAGCTATTTATTGAGGAATATATCTTTCTAAGATATATTCACAACATTCATTATACTATTATGGGATAGTGATTCTTACGGGCGTTAGCCAACAAAACTCAGTTTTGGGAAGAACAAGTAAACATCCAACTAACAAGGAAGAAGGCTGCGGGGTGCGTCCTCACTTCAACCTGAAGACTAAGTTAGCAAGGAGTTCCTAGGCGAGTGACGACAGCAAACCGAAGGACGAAGTGTCGGCGGGCTGTTCGTAGATCTTAAGGAGACTTGTAACGAAGCTTAGTGGATTCCCGATTAAGTTCGGAAGAGTGAAAATAGGATTTTAAGTCTGAACCACTATAATATTTTGTGTCGTTTACTTGCTTTCTTTAAGTTTCTGCAGTATTAAGTTTCCAAGCTTACCTTAAAATCTTCAATACTTAATCAAGTATTGAAGTGTATATCATGAAACTTACTTAAGAACTTTCTGAGCTTAAATTTATTTTTCAATTAACCCGAAATTGAGGTACAGTCAATTTCGGAAAATAAGTGCTAATCAAACTTATGTTCTCTGATTTCGGACCGACAAATAAAATATAATTTGTGCATTCACAAACAATTTGTATAAAACATAAATATAAATTATATCTTGTATAAAAACAAATTGTTTTTTCATTCTTTGCGACTGCACCATGAATGTAATTTTTTTTTTGTGTTTTGTACAAAATAATTATACCAATTGTTAGTGTTTTGTTAATTTTTTATAAAATTTGCGATTCTGAACAGAAAGAAATTGAAATTAAAAAAAAAAGTTAGTAAAATAATTTATGATATTTTGTGATTTTATTTTGCCTATTTTTGTTTTGTAATTGATAATTGACCGACTAAATCTTAATTAATAAAATTAAAAAAATAAATTAAAAGAAAATAGTTTTTAATAGTTTGTGATTTTATTTTGCTTAATGAAGTTCAAAATCTTAAAGTAAGGACAATTTGGTAAAAATAACTATTTCTTGAATGAATATATAATAGTGATAATTTAAAATTTTTACATAGTTAAAATGACTTCAAATCGTATATTTTTTGTGATGGGACAATTTTGCTCATCAGTTTGTTATTTACAAAACATCCCACTGGGTAATACTTGTTGTGGTTCTTTTAAAAGCAGACTCAAATATTTGCCCAATGAGATTTTCACAACTTTGTAATTATTTGGACTCAAAAATATATGGTCTCAAATTAAGTTAGGGCCCACTCACACACATTAAGGCCACGCAACTTTTTGGTCCATTCAGCCATAAAATTACAAAGAAAGAATACTGTAGACTAAAACCAAATTAATTGTTCATGGCTTTGAGACACCCTTCCCATTAAAAATAATGCACATTAAGTTAAAAAAATAGTCCCGACCTCTGAGCGCAGAGCAATTTGCCTATAACCAATTAGTCGGGTTTGAACAATCTTGGATATAGGATAGGAGTGAAGGAGAGTTATGTGCCGGAGGGATGCATATTTGTTTGGATTTCACTTATTTTTTTGGGTTTATTTTAATAATTGAAATGGATTTGTGTGATTTTAGAATGTGCTTGTTACCAAGAACAAGCTACATAAAGAAGTGAATTGGTTAGGCAACATGAGCAATAGTCAGCTAAATGGATGAGAGAGATCCAATAAGCCTTTTTTAGAATTATTTTTAAAAGAGAATAGATTAATATCGAGACCTATCATTAGGAAATCCTCTGGAGGTCTTCTTATAGACAACCAAAACCAACCTGATTGGCATCAATTGTTTTTTCTTCTTTTATTTTGGTTCCTAAGAAAATTTGTATTAAGTCTAACTACTTCAATAAATTCTTTATCCACATAGTAAATTCCTAACATTTCATTCCAAATCTTACTATTTCATGAGCAATTTGTTGAACCCATTGAAAGGAGATTTCGAACCACATCGATAGCTTGTTGAGAGTAGAGGAGGCTCAGCGTTTCTTAGTTAGAGAGGAGCCCGAAAGCTCAGAAGTTTTGGGGTGTGCAAGAAAGGCTGGATCAGATGATGAGGGAGAGACAGGAAGCAAGGAATGCAGCGGCAGACAAGGAGTCAAGAGACTTAAGTTCGTGGTGATGGAGGCAGCCAAGTAATTACCCTAGTAAGAATTTTGAGAGTCACTGGAGAAGATACTTGTGGCCAACAAGATTACAAGGTTAAGGATTTTGCAACATCAATTGAACTAGATGTATACTCAAGGTATTTCAATATTTATTTCTGTATGGCAAACGACATTGACATGGAAACCCACATTCTTGATTGGTACATGATATTCCAATCCTGCTATAGTTATGATGAGCAAACCTAGTATACACATATATCAATTCACAAGAGTGGCGTCTATGGCGTTAAAAGAGGGCTACCTTCCTTGATGAGCACAAATATGCTGCCTCCATCACCTCTTGAAATCCGGAGCTCACTGTCCAGGTATGTCGTCAGCAGCCATGACTCCGCATTGCGATTGGAGAGGGAGAACTTCAAGGGAGGCTGGCTGGATATAGTCTTGGCAAAGGATGAGGCAGTGTCCTGGACAGAGGTGAAGAGGCCTTTGAATGGCGAGAGGTCTATCTTCTGCCCCAGAAACTCCACATTTTCTGGTAGCTCGATGGAGTCTGTCAGCTGCGGCGTGCCAATCACCCCTTCTTCGAACTTAATCTGTGCAAATGCAGGAGACAGCAGCTTGTATTGGTAAGTTTTTTACAGAGAGATTAATTAACTGTGGAGGTGAATGGAATAATAACCTGGACGCGTTTGGGACTTCGGACTTCGAATTTAGCGTTGGTTGAGATTGATGTTGTTGCTAAGGGACCGGAGAAGACGACTGAGTTCTGCACGGTGAAAGACTCGGAGTCGATGGTCTGCGATATCTCTTCCAGTTTCACCAGTGGCAGAGATGCACCCCTCCCCAACAATGGAAACAAACCCGAAAACGTTGTGTAACTGCACAAATCAAGAAAAATTGGGTTGAATGACCCAATCCAACATTCTATCAAGATGAATATATATACAAACCCGCTTCCAATTTCACAGAGAATTGCATGGATGCACAGGTTTCCAATCAACTATTTTACAGGGCAAGCGAAATCGAGATGTAAAAAAGAGATCGAGCAGACAATCTAATGAAAAAGAGATAGGTAGGAACTCACACAAGAATCCATTTCCCGTTGAGAAGCGTGAGCGCCTCGGTGGGAGCCGGAGTAGGGTTCTTGGCCTCGAGCTGCGAGATGAGCTCGACGATCTCCGCCCTGGTTTCGGTGGAGGCGCTCAGCCCCCTATTTGTTCCATAGAAACTATCCACCAATTGTTTCTTCAGCGCATAGATTTCCGGCTCCTCCTCCAGCACCGCTACTCCCGGAGATGAGGGCTCCTTATCGGCGCCCCACTCATCGTCGCTCGGCACCGCCCTCACGACGAGGTCCCGCTTCGTGGAGAGGGCCGGGAAATTGATCCGGTTAGCTGGAGAAAACGCGTTGCTGGGGATAAGTTTCAAGTTTTGAGATGAATTATGCAGGAATTTGGAAGGAAGTCGGTTAATAGAAGCAGTTGACGCCATTTTCGTAGATGTGGAAGCAATCGAAGACATGGTTTTTAGGGTTTGGAGTTGAAAGAGGGGGAGTGATGACGAGCAGTCCGTTGATGAAGTGAATGGAGACGGAAATGCCCACGTGTGTTTCGGGGTTGTTCTTATATATACGTTGTAATTTGAATTTATGAGGTGACGAGAAATTGGGCCATAGATATTTTCTTTGAGAAAGCATTTCACGAGACGTGCGTTTTTTTTTTTCGTTTGAAATGCGTATTCTGAATGGAAGTTAAATATCTTATTCTGAACATAATGTATTTTCCAAATACCTAATATGACTGGTGCATCACTAATTTATGATCCTGAAACATTATTAGTTATTAATTTAGATGTGATCTATTATTGTAAAATTTTCATAAAAATATCTTATAAAGTCGGCAAGCTTATTTAATTATACAGACATAACCTAATCTTTTTAATAAATAAAATAGGTTGGGTAACAATTAACATCAAAGGCCTAAAGCTCATTTTGGATAATTTGAGTCATTTGACAAAATTTCCATCCTTAATAATTAGGGTGTAAATGAACCAAACAGTTCGTGAACTACTCGAATCTCGACTCGATAAAAGTTCGTTCTAGTTTGTTTCGTAAAGCTCGTGAGCTCGTGAGCTAAAATTAGTAAGAAATATAAAATAATTATTTTTATAAAAATAACATTTTCATGATTTAAGGGTGACAATAATGATAAATCTTTCTAATAATGAAAATTTTTAAAATTTGAACATGAATATGATATTAATTTTGGAATAGATAAATTTTTCTTCAAAATAATAATAAAAATTTAAAATATATTCTAAATTTAGAAAGTTTGTTTAGGTTCGATTAAAGTTCGTGAACATCAAAATATTCGATAAAAAAGCTCGAAGCTCGACTCAAAACTAAATGAGTCAAACTTGAGCACAACACTACTTGACTCGACTCGGTTCGATTACACCCCCACTAATAATCACACATGCAGATATTTTTATCTAATAAATATAAACATTGCCTTTTTTTTTTACATATTTAAGAAATTGTTTAAAATTCCATTTTTAGGTAAATTTGAGAATATATTAAGAAAAAAATCATAAGAATTTTTTAAATAAGACCACTCATAACTCATTACATAATTAACTCCTTTGGTGAGTTAGTGGCCAAGTATATCAAAATAACATTTGAGGAAATAACTTAAAATAGCAAAATCTTAAAAGCATATTCAAAAAATGACAATTCTTATCAATAAATGCACAAAATAGAAAAAATGGAGTAAAAAGTCTAATTTACCCTAAAAAATCATTTAATTATTTGAAAAAGGTCTAATAAAAATATTAAATCGTAAAAATTATTAAAAACTGATTATTTAAATCATTTCTTTTTTACAAAATTAAATCTAATATTTGGGTGCATTACAGTATTTTTTTTAAAGTATAAATAATTTGGAATGTATGTCCAACCTTAATCATTGAATTTACATCCGCTTTTCATAATAAAAATTTAAATTCACAACCCCAAATTACTTAAATTCACAGCTCTTATTTGTATTAAAAAAAATATCAATTTACATCACCTTCTAGTAATTTGAATTTCATTCAAATTAAATTATCAATTTCTTTAAATTAACAATTAATTTAAAAAAAATTATTCACTCCCACAATTATTTAAACCTTGATTCCAATTCACTTATATAATTTAAAATAATAGCAATCACACCTCAATTTTCCAATTAAAATTAATCAGATTTTAATTAAAATTAATCAAATTTTAATTAAAATTTGAATTCACAACCGTAATATTTTAAATTCTAATTTAATTGGTCAATTCAAAAGTTTTTAAAACAAAATAAATAAACTTCAATAAAATTAGTCGATCGAAATACTCATTATAAATTAAATTATTTATTTAATTTTTAAGACTTATTGGATGAAATTTCTGAATATTTGGGAAAAAAAAACAATGAATTGACTGGACACATGTTTGAGTTATAAAAGTAAGGTATTTACATAATTTTTGCTATATTATGCATTTTTCATAACAGTTGCTATTTTCTGCATTTAAAATAGTAAAACTTGTTATTTTAGAATTTTCCTCATAATATTTCCTAATATATTAAAACTTCCCAATAAATAAAATACGAAAAAAACATGTAACATATTTTGTTTCTATTCTCTCTCTCTCTCTCTCTCTCCTCTCTCTCTCTCTCTCGCACATACTCTCGCAGACTCGCAGTCGCAGGAGAAGAAAAGAGGCGAGATTCAATGGTAACTTCAAGATTGCAAGCTCTGTGGAATCACCCCGCTGGCCCTAAAACCAGTCAGTCTTTTTATTTTATTTCGTTATTAAATTTATGAATAATTATTCCCTGATTCGCGGTCCCTTTTCAGTTTCGTATTCATTTTCAATTTTTTACATGTAGTGTAACTAACCCATATAAAATTTGAAGTGAAAGTTCAAATCTTGATTGTTCATATTTGACCCATTATAAGATTAGTGACATCGTGGTTATTTCCTTTTGTGGTAATTGCAGCAGGTAGGCCCGCTGCTTGCATTTGATGCTTTGATAGTGGTTTTTTTTTTCTGTGCTGCTTCGAAAGTAAATTGTTTATGTCGTTAAAGGAGTTTGATTTCGTATCTTACATATTGAGTATGGGGCTTCAGTTCAAGAAATTATCAATTTTAAGTAATGATGAAGGGTGGGGCTGGGTGTGGAATTATAGAGGTATGGATGCCATTTTCACGAACTCGTATGATTTTCAATATGAACTTGAAATAAACAATCCATAAAAATCAATTCATTCCATCCTCGAACGTTTTCTGCTTATCCATTAATGTTATACTATATTATCCCTACATTCTTTGACCTCTTTTGCATTCACATGGCATTGATGACCTCAGACACTCCACACCAATGTATTGTTTTGTTTAATTTGAGGGCTTGTAATTTAGGTCCTTGGTTTGACCTCCCGTAGTGGTCCTTGCTTTTAAGAATGCGGAGCAAGGCCAATTTCTCGTACTTGCTTGGTGTGCCCCCTCTTTCTTCGAGTCGAGTGCCCTGCCCACTTCACTGGGCTGTTGGCCTACAATGCACTTGCTCGTCGCCCTGCCTGGCGGCTGGAGAGCTCATTATCCTTACTTTGCTCTCTGCTGGGGCCACCATAAGCTATGGCAGCTCTAGATTTTATTTTTGTTTAGCAAAGTTAGTTCTTACATCTGCCATCCTATGTATACTTTGATGCACTGACAAGAAAGAGATAGATGCATTATATATCTCCTCTGATTCAAGTAAATAATATAAGTAAATGTTAAACATGGTTGGACAATTCCTGGCTACCCTTTCTTATCCAACAAAATAAATGAATCCAAAGAGAATAGAGTAGACCATCAAGTATGGAAGTTGATCTTGTTCCTTAGTCAAATTTTTGCTGAATTTGTTAATATGTTTATTGAACTTTTGTTCATGCTATATTTCGTGATTGATGATCAATAAACGTATACATGACGTCATGTATGTTTCTTTTTCCTTTCTGAAGATTATCATTAGATGTAAATCAATTATGCTTTTCTTTTAAGCTATTGTTTTTGTCATTTTACTTGTGGTAGAACAGGTGAAAATACATGCACTTCCTGTTGCTTTTGATATGATGCTCACTTTAATAGCATATGATGTATGCTTAAAAATCATTTTAACATTTTTTTTCTTCTCCATGAGCTCCGTTCTAAAATATATGACTTGCGCAAATTATTATCCAATAACAATGTACTTATCTTGGATTAAATGTTTTTTTATTTTATATAAAGTTCATTTCTGGGCACCAACCTTCAAATGGGGCATTAGCATTGCTAATCTAGCTGATTCAACTAAGCCTCCTGAGAAAGTTTCGTATCCCCAACAGATAGGTGAGTTTTACTTATGAACACTCGTTCTCTCAAGTTAAGCTAACTTTGCTCCGTCTTTTTTGGCTCGAGAAGATATGCGATAGAAAGAGTATCTATGTTACTTTGATCTGGTCTCCATTCTACTACTCTATGTTTGTTGTTTTCCTTTTTATGTGATTATGTCAGCAATGAAATGTATGGTCATGGGACTGATTTTGTTTACTCATGATTGTTTCAGCTGTTACAGCCACCGGACTTATTTGGTCACGCTACAGCACTGTTATTACTCCTGTAAGTTCGGTTTAATATGAAAGGAGCTGCTTATTAGATGATTTCAATTAACTTTTGCTTGACCAGATTGGACTATTTGCTAATGAGTTGCAATGCATCATATTGTCAGTGCAAAATCTTAACTGTAATTATCTATCTGCATCTCCAAGTTCGAACTCATGAGATTGCCTTCTTCGTGGATGATTTAATAAAACTTCAGTACTATCTCAAAGTCCCATCGTACATGATCTTCAATTTCTCATCTCTCATCCTGGTTTAGAAGTTCGTGTAAGCATTAGCACTATAGGCAATTGTGATTGCGTAAAATCTAACTCCATCTCGTTCTTCAACTTTTGGCTTCTTATAAATCTATCGCGAGCTCATGAAATTATCTGAAGAAGAATAATCACGAGTTTCTTTTTCTATTCACTATCTATCTTGTCATTGTGGATCATGTGTTCAAAGTTCATGGATTCAAGTGCTCTTTATGTCCATTTTCGCATTTGTTCCCTTGCACATTACTTATTTCTTTCACGTGTGCAACAATTTTTGTGTGGTATGATTATGGGTTGCAGAAGAACTGGAATCTGTTCAGTGTAAACGTTGTAATGGCCGGTACAGGCATATACCAGCTCACCAGAAAAATTCAGTACGTGACCTTTCTCTGTCTGTTTGTTAGTGTCGTTTTTTTTTTTTTTTTTAAATTGGGCTATACTATTTAAATGAGGTGGGAGTGTACCCACCATAACTCGAACCCATGACTAATTAGTCAATGGGTAAAGCACTTCACCTCTTGCACTCCGAGGATAGTGTCATTTTTGGATCACCTGCATTCTGAGGTCGGGGATGATAGTGTCAGTTTTGGTAGACCAAGATGATTCATTGTCCTTATCATGTTTACAGGCACGATTATTTCAGCGAGGAGCAAGCTGTTGTGAGCAAGGAATGATGACGAAAATCATGTTTATTCGATCGACTTACAATCCAACCCTACTTGTAAAATGTCATAGACTGGATTTTTTTATCATTTGTCTGTCCCTTAATTTGCCTGTGCTGTTCATATTATCAGCGAAGAGTTTCTGATCATGGATGGTTGAACACATCTGGATGATTGAGGAAAAATAATACGAATTTGAATTCTTGATTTTAAATTTGAACACAAATATACTGCAGTAAATGGATTCGAATCATTTAATATTGGAGCTGGTGAGTAGTTTTTGTAGGGGTGGCAATTCGTGCGGATCGGATCTTTATCGTGTCAATCCATTATCGATCCGATCCGTTAAGGTCAAATCCGTATCCGATCCGTTAAGAAAAATCAAAATCCGTATCCGTATTCGATCCGTTAAGCTCAAATCCGTATCCGCACGAATTCGATCCGTATCCGTTAAGGATCCAATAAGTATCCAATCCGAATGATCCGTTATGCATCCCATCCGATAAAGATCCGATTAGAATTCAAATCGGATTAATTCAATAAGAATCCGTTTCAATAAACACAATTATAATCCAATAAAAATTTGATAAGATAATACAAAATATTAATATTTGATTGTTCAAATAATGTGTTTGATAAATAAATAAAACTGCAATTTCATTTGAAACTAAAATCCTCAATCAAATATCTGAAAATACATATATAAATTTTAAATTCCAATTCTAGTGGTCAAACATGCTCATTTCTAAATACTGATCAATCTTTCACCTTAGTCGTCAATACTCCGCTTACAATTTTGTGGGAGAAAAATATTAATTAAAACTTTAAGATTTATAATAAATACTTTTAATCTATCATGGTGAAATTGAAAGAGTTGAGACAATGAATGAGAATCTATTATACTTTTATCAACATTAAAATTTAAGATCTCACATTTTAGTTAATCCAATGATACAACTTAATTGAAAACTTGAAGTTGAGAAAAAAAAGTTATTAAATTTTGATAGTAGAAGAATATAAATATTAAAAAATATAATTAATAGATAAATAAATACATTTTTTTAGTGGTGAATTAATAAAATGAGACACAAACAATAAAGAACCAAGAGATTTGAGTTTTTTAAAGAACTGTAAATCTATATTAATATATCAAATCAATTAATTAATTATTATATTTCAAAAATAAATAATTTTTATTAATTTATTAATGGATATCCGTATCCGATCCGAATCCGATCCGTTTAGTGAATTATCCAATCCGATCCGCATCCAATCCGAATCCGATCCGAAATTTTCGTGTCCTTATCGTGTCGATCCGATAAGCCTCAATCCGTATCCGTTATTATCGTGCGGATTCGTGTCGGATTATCGGATCGGATAAAAAACTGCCACCCCTAAGTTTTTGTTATGCTTTCACGCATTTGAAATTCTGTCAATATCTTAATAATACACAATGATTTCTTAAGCTTGAGAGGCAGATTAGAGCTTGAGAGAGTTTAGAATGGTGTGAAATGAGTGAATGGGTCAAGGGTATTTGTGGAAAAATGGGTGGGAAAAATGAGATCATTTAAAAAAAAATTCCCATGAAAAATGAGCAATATTGTAAATATAATCAAACAATGGTATGATATGCTTTTAAATAAATGTAATACAATTATACTTGGAATAGCTTATTTCTAAGTCCAATATGTGAATATTGACATAATTAAAAATCAGGAAAACAAAATCGAGATTATAGAAGAATATCAATTCGAAACCTTTTAACACAATGTTTTATTACATATGATGATAAGATGTTTATAGTTAGATATCTCCGAAGAGAGTAACAGGAAAATGAAGCTAGCTAATTATATTAATTATAAGCAACTCATGTTGATTAATAAAATATTTTTTTTTAAAAAAATAACGAACATACATGTCGGCACCAAGACGTACAACTTATAATTACCAACTAATTTGGGGTGAAAACGACACGGTATGAAGATAGATACATGATAATTTTAACCAAATCACGCTTCGGTTGCTACCTGCATATATATTTTGTTTCCAACAAATTACCGTATATTGTATTGCGTATAATTCAATTTGAGAATAGGTTATGGTTCGAGCTTTCACGGGATATGTAGGGGGTGTGTGTTTAATTAATGTTAATTTTTTTTTAAAAAAAAGAAAAAAAGAATACCAACAATTCCAAAACTGATCAGATTGCATTCAAAACATAAAATTCTAAATCTGCGCACAACACTAACTAAAAATCATGATGATTGATTGATGAGATCTCTAATGAATTCATGGTGGAAAATAGTTGAATTTCTCATTTTAATCCTTTTATGAGGAATGAAACAAATTATTTCTTATATTGCATTGTAACGTACAGTAGAAACTCTATAAATTAATACTCGATTAATTAATAAACTCTTTAAAATAAAAATTTTTGTCGGTCCCGACTCGGGGATAGGGTGCTAAATTAATAATTCGCTAAAATTATAAGATAATACATTTTTTATAATTTCTATAGGTCCCATATAAAATATAAATTAATAATTTCATAAATGCGTACATATTACATCAATAATTTATGTACACTTCTTGAAAAATGTCTCAATTGTCGTTTGTTTTTTGTTGAAATCAATTTCAACTTGAATCCCATCTCTAATTTTTCTTATCATTGTAAGAACTTCTGGTGTTGTCTTCTCATATGAGAGATTGAATGACTCTTCCAAATTAGGTCCTCATTTGATGTACAAAAATTAAATAGAAGTTTGAAAGGTAAGTGAATTGAATATTTTATTATAAATTAATAAAATATTAATTAATATATAAATTAATAATTATTAATTTATAGTTTAATTAATAACTCTTTTAATTAATAAATTCTTGAGTTCCCAAGAGTATTAATTTATAGAGTTTATACTGTATAATTCAATTTGAGAATACCAACAATTCTAAAACTTATCAGATTGCATTCAAAACACAAAATTCTAAATCCGCACAACACTAACTAAAAATCTTGATGATTGATTGATGAGATCTCTAATGAATTCAGTTGGATATAAGATTTGTGGTATATAACTGAAAACACTGCAAGAAATTATTTTTAGTACAACAAGTTTTTATAAGTAGTACTGCAGGTACTGCTAGTACGAGAACAAATAAAATAAATAAATTGAAATAAAACACAGCCGAGGGAATCTCGGAGAGAACTAACCGCCTTTAACTCAACTACCCCGATATTCTCGGGAGCGCCGCCCAACGACATAGCGAGGTTCCCGGGGACCCTAGATAAAGCTCTAGAGTTATCAACTCCTATATATATATATATATATATATATGACCCTTGTACGCCGTTTCACGAACGGAGATACACACATATGGTATTCAGAATCCTTATTCTTAGACAGTTCGATAGATACCAAAAGGTTGTATTCAAACACTCGCATTGTACAATAAAGAACGAAGTTCATTAGATGCAGTTATTTCCTTCAATTATTTACCGTCATTTCCTTTCATATCTTTATTATATCTTGTATTTTATTTCGTTACGTTCCTGGGGCTCCGAAATCAGTAATTCCGAACCTCAACACCCTATAAAGATGCAATCGATTATTTTAGGTCCAATTGCAATTTGCTTGGGTAAAGGTACTTCGACCTTTGCTAAACAACCCCACACCATAAGGTACTTGTAGGAAGGTTTTCGTCCTTTCCACAACTCATAAGGTGTCTCCTCTTTCCCTTCAAGAGGTATCTTATTCAAGATATAGTTAGCTGTTAAGACAGCCTCTCCCCACATATTTTGGGGTAGGCCCGAACTTATCAACAGGGCATTCATCATTTCCTTTAGTGTCCGATTTTTCTTTCGGCAACCCAATTTGACTGAGGTGAGTAAGGTGCCGTTGTTTGATGAATAATGCCCGAAACGACGCATAATTCTTCAAACGGTGCAACATACTCTCCACCTCTATCACTTTGAATCATCTTGATCCGACTATCAAATGATTTTCAACCTCTTCTTTATAATTTTTAAAGGCATCAATTGCTTCATCTTTAATTTTTAATAAGTAGCGATAACAATATATGGTGAAATCATCAATAAAAGTAATAAATACTTTTTCCAACCTCTAGTCTGCACCATTTTAAAATCACACAAATCCGTGTGTATCAACTCTATAGGTTTAGTGCTCATTTTGACTGAATTAAACGACGTTCTTGTCATTTTTGCCTCAACACAAACTTCACATTTAGTTTGTTTATATTCAGCCACTTTTAGTAAATTCAAATTTACTAATCTTTTTATTGCATTAAGATTTACATGTCTCAATCTTACATGCCATAAACTAGAGCACTCAATTGTTAGGAATATTGTTAGATATCATAAAAACCCTTTTGATTGTAATTGATTCATAGTCATAGTTTGATATGTTTTGGTGCATCAAAGCTCTAGCAACTCAGTATTGAGTCGATTGTAAAAGTCCCGTATAGGAATTCATACTCGAGTTGTAATAGAATTAGAAAGAAAAAGAATCAAGGTTGCTGAAGGAGTCATCAGACATGACGAATTGCTGAAGATTGCGAAATGAAGAAAGGGTCAGCAATGCGGAGGAACGTTACAAGAATGCTGAAGGAGTAACTCCAGCAGATTCTGAAGGTCTTAGCTCAAACTTCTGAGATACCCCCGCGTGCTAGCAGCTAGCACACGACAATTAGCAATGAAGAGAAGATATAAAGTCGTAAAACAGACGGATCACAAATCACAAGGAAACCCGATGAATCAGAGGATGGAACAATCATCATGCACAAAGGAGGGTTCGGACCTACGAAGGATCCGTTCTGACAGAGACGGCTACAGATAGACACTATGCCAATCAGAGACGAGGAGACTTGAAGAGTCTTTGTCCACTGCAGAAAAAGGAAGAACGCAGATAGGCTTGCAATGCCTTTGAGTCTAACGGATAGGATTCAAACAACCGTTTGAATCCTCACCTATAAATAGGTGTCATCCTTATTTGATTCAGAGGTTCGCGAAGTTCTACACTCAGAGATAACAAAAGAGATCAAATACACTCTCTACATTAGGCGAACACATCAGAGCTAAGTTCTTGACTGAAGCTTTTCATAAGCTTTCATATCTAAAGCTCGAGACCTGCGAAGTTAAGCTTCCAAGGTTATTTTGGGATTCTTTCTACTCTGGAAAGAATCTAGCAGTCACGATTGCCGTGCAAACGTGATTCTTACGGGCAACACCAACACAAGGATAGGTTTCGGGAAGAACTATAAAAATCCCAGCAGTCGACGTCCAAGGAGAAGGAATGTTTGTCCTCACTCTACGGAGCGATAAGTCGACATCCAAGGAGAAGAGAGGTTTTTCCTCACTCTACGGAGCGACACCGGTTGAAGATTGGAGATCGAGGTGCTTGAAGGTGCGTGCTGACCAGACGGAGGAGCTGCTCAACGATAGAGACCAGGCTTGACCTTGTACTCATTCTTCTAGTGAATTTTCAGTCGGAGGACTGAAGAGTGGACGTAGAACAGTTGTTCGAACCACTATAAAATCCTTGTGTCCTTACTGCTTTATATCATTATATTCTGCACATACTTATTTGAAACTCAACACATCAAGTGTTGTAGTATACACTGCAACTTAGATTAACGAATATTTGGGCTAAAACACAATTGATAAATACTTGCTAAGTCAAAACCTTATCAAGATACGTGCAAGATTAACTTAATACTTCCACTGCATACAAAACACTCTAATCGGGGACCAACATCAATCAAATAAGAAGAAGTAGATTTAACTTTATTGATATTCTTTCCGGCTAGGCGCCGTACTATTACATTCAACTTGAAAAGACTATTGGCGAGATAACCTTTACCAAGGAATTTTCCAAACTTTGTCAAGATAAACTTTTCAGACTCAAATACAAGTTTAAATCCATGATTTACAAGTAAAGAGCCCGAAACAAGGTTCTTTCGGATGTCTGGGACATAAAGCACATCCTTCAAGGTCTTTCAAGCCTAACAGGCCGACCTACTTAAATAATATATTATATAATTATTAGATATATTTATTATTATATATAAAAATTAAATTCATAATTTAATACAACTTAAATATTTATACTAGTAGTTTATATTTCTAAAGTTCGAATTAGATTTATGAACTCATTTCAAGTTTGAGATAGATTTAGATAGTTTCTCTTATTTTTATGAAGTTATATATTATATATATGGTCATATATATATATATATATATATATATATATATTTAGTTTATAAAATAAATAATTTATTTCTGATTTAATTTTTTTAAATTATTAAATAGGGTTAAATAGACCTCAAGTAGGCTAGAAGCCCGTCCTATATCACTAGAAAAGCCAGGCTAAGACCTTTATAAAAGCCTATGATAGTAAATAGGCCAGACCCAGACTTAGTGAATTTTTCGCAGGCCCAGGCCTATCGGAGCAAAGCCTAGTCTGGCCCGACCTATTTCCACCCCTAGCTTCTGCGATGATTTGCAGGCCTTCCTTATTATTCCCACCTTCTTTGCCTCGGCTTCTTCCTCGTCCCCATCCTCTTCCATGCTGAATTCTTCTTCAGCATCATCATCATTAAATTTTATGCCCTCTTCAATCTCCAAGTATTAATCTCCTAACCTCTCCTTTATTTCCTTCCTCCATGCGGCTGTGACTGGACACTGATAGTAATAACATTCATCCGAATCATCGTAGTCCTTGTCAGAAAAGGTTGGGTAGTGGCCGCACTTGAGATCGTCATCCTCTGGGTCGCTTGGTGGTTCCTCCTTGAGGTCCTCTTCGGGTTCGGACTCGGTATCGGGTCCCGGTTTGACATGCATGGAAGCGTACTTTATAGGTTGTTCAGCTTTCGAGGAAACTGTAACACCCCTCGCGAATTTTAATATATTTATCAAAATTTTGGAGAATAATATTTTGTTATTAGATTTAATCGAGGTTAATCGTTGAGAATTATTCACTACCATCTCTATTTTAATGAAGGAATTTAATTTATTAATTGATGAAAATAATTTAATCAAAGTTCGATAATTTATGGGCACCCGACATTTTTATATTGGGATAATATTGATTGATAAATTTCGTTGACCGATGAGAATATTACGGTCCCCCATAAAAATAACGCGAAGAAATGTAGAGATTACGCGAGTTGACGTCAAGGTGACCGATGTAACAAGTGAATGATAACTACTTTAATTTTTTTGACTTTCGGTACCAAAACTACCCTTCCTTTCTTTCTATAAATAGAAAGCTTCTCTCACAATCAACACTTTTCATTTTTCTCTCAAAATCCTACCAACCTTTTCCCGATGAGTCTCCAGCAAAGTCATTTTAAGGTAAACAACATACTTTTTAGGGTTTTTAACCTCTCCTCTTCCATTTTCTAACCTCATTTCTTCCATTTCTCATGTTCAAAAGGTTGAGATCGAGCAAAACTCTAAGAATCCTCAAGATTTTGTGATCCTATTGTTTCCGAGAGGTATATCTAAACTCGTATCAAGTTTATTGTCGATTTTGAACATGTTTACCATTTTTTCCATAGTTAGAATATTATATTTATATGCTTGTTTTTGAGCTCTTAAGCACGTATTCATATTTAGCATGTTAAATATTGAGCCAAAAAATTGTATGTTAGCCTAGGATTCGAGTTGGTGATCATTTTGATTATTTTTGAGATTTTAGCTCTATTTTGAAATATTGAGCATATATTTCGACTCCGCCATGTTTATGATTCTTATAATCATGTCTAGACTCGTTATATATGTTAGAAAACCATTTAGAGTTGTTGGAAATTGATTGGACGAGACCGGATAACCGTTTGAGCCAAAACTCAATTTTTCTGCCGGAGAATAAACTCCCTCTGTTTCGGTCGACATGCAGGCATGTTGATCGAAGTGGGCATGTCGGTCGACATGGAGCCCTTGTTTGAATTCTCGTGCGCTGATCACTTTTTTCGATTGACATCCATTCATATTGGTTGACATACTCCATGTCGGTTGACATTCCGTATTTCGGTCGACATGAAATTATTTTGAATAAAATATAATATTCATTTTAGTCGACATTGTTCAACTCTGTCGACATGAGTTGTGTATGTCGATCGACATCCCTATGTCGGTCAACATAAACAACTTTTTCTAAATTTTCAATTTTCTTTCTTCGACCGATTCACCTATTTTCCATTTCGTTCGACATCTCCTATATCGATCGATATAAAGAGCTATTCTTTTCTTTCTTGCTCCCTCTAATTTTTTTGATTTGAACAAGCTTCGATTAATTGATCCGATCTTCCATAATTTAAACTTTTCTTGAAGCCAATTGAATTTGTTTAACTTTGAACATCAAAATTCGATTCGTATCCGAGATTCAAATCCTTTTGATTGTATATTTGACATGACTCAAAACCACTTGATGAGTTCTCATACTCTCAAGCAAATACACGTCAATTCATAATTGATTATGAAGTTTCTTTCAATCATAATCTTTGAAGTAATCCTGAGTCATTTGACGAAGTCTTGTGCTAGTTCAATTAAATTGAAGTATGAACTTCATTTCTTGAATAACACCCGATATTGAATCACGAGTGGTAACATCAATGTTTGACTTCCTTGTACGTCAAACCAAATTGATAAATTATTGTTTCACATCCTTCTATATGATGGGTCAAGACTTGAAAAGTCCATAAATGATTAACAATCTAGAATCTTTTGATGTATCAGATTATAGGCATTTTAATCTATTTTTTAGGTATCTAAATCTATTATCCTTTGAGAATATATTCAGATTCCTTATGTTATAGGAAAAGACAAGGATAAATTTGTCAACTAGAATGACTGATCACTGTAAAATCTACAGATTAATTATAGAAACAGTGGCAAATAAATTTGTAAACCCTAAGGTTATCGAATCCAGGGGAATTGTGTGGGGAAACTATCCTATATACTAGCTATGAACCTAAGATTCATTGTTTGAGGAATTCAAAATTAGGGTTTTGTTTGGAAAATAAAGATGACAATGCTGAAAATTAAAGAGGTTTTGAAAGCAAATTTAAAGGAACACAGATTTTAGGGAAGAATTCTTATTATGGATAACATGTAGGAATCAATTAATTTAACAAGTGGAATACTGCAACAATGCCATATTTCCTTGTTTGGCAAATATAACCTAGATTACTAATTAGTGACTATCTTCGCTCGGTCTCAAGTACATCAAATTAGTCAATCTAATAAGCAAATCAGTTCAATTCCTACAGTCTAGTACATCTGTTTGGATAGTGTAGATTGTATCATGCATTCCTAATCCCACTATCAATATTCACCTCTCGGTCCTTCTGTCAATAGCTAGACATCTAAATTAATTGTCACCTCTCGGTCCTTGAATTAATCTAGAATTAAAAATAAACACAAGAATCATGAACCTAGTTAATTAATCCTAAACATGCATCCAAAATAATATTCAAACCCTAGAAATAAAAGAAATAATTAAACTAAAATAAACTTGCACTAAAAATAAAAACATAAATTCAAAGTTGCATAAAATAAAATCCTAACTACAGAAATTGAGGTTGAGAAGGATATATGAATAAATATTCATACAGGGAGTGAAATCCACTGAATAAACTAATCTAGGGGGTATTTATAGTGTTTGTATGGGCTTTAGAAGGCTGAATCCTATAGGCAATAGGATTAGATTTGATGTATATCTATATCTCCATGTCCTACAATGAGTATATCTTTAATCTTGAGTCTTCAGGGCTTCTAGTGTGATATATCTCTTCAATTTTGACCAAATCTCGCCCAAGATTTGTGAAATCCATCCAGAATCTCGCCAAACTTGTCTGCGTCGATCGACGCGGGTCTTGCGTTGATCGACGCGCGTGTTTCCACCCGTCGGTCGACGTCGATCTGCGCGATCTCACGATTTTGGCCATAATTTCCTCTCCCAAACTCCGATTGACCCGATTTCAATTGCGTTGGAAAGCTAACTCAAAGTTCTATCCATTGCCATGCTCCAATAGCCCGAATTCTTTGTGTGGAGAAATCCTTCACTGCTACTCTTGCACGTCACTGCTTTCGGAATGGATTTTCGGTATTCGACCTCAAACCTGCAAAAATACACCACTACAAGCGCAATACTCTCCTAGAGTGATTCATGCAATAAAAATGACTAAAACAAATGAAAATGCAATGAAAAATAAAGATAAATCAAACCAATAATGAGTGAAAATATGAACTCATCAATGACCAACTGTTTACGGCACCTACTCAAGGTAGGCTTTCTTACCGCGATATCGTGGGTCAAACAAAAATTAAAATGATGTTTTCTTTTCAAAACAAGTCAAGCATGAAATAAATGATGTTTTATTTTTAATTATTTTGTTCTTGCCTACTGTTTTGTGTTTGCTATTTGTCCTCTTTGTGGGGGAACCCCACTTAGAGAAGAACATCAAACGTATTCAACTTGGATATTGGCTCTGCGTCTTGCGAGCATTTAAAGATTGTGCCCTGGAAGTGAAAGAGATACCACCGGTTAGTGCACTATGATGCTCACATGTTAGGGGTCGCGCCCTACTCGGACGAGCATCGTGACTGTGGTTGGAGGCCACCTCCCAATCAAATAATTAATTGCAGATAGTTTAACTGTGTAAAGAGCATGCTCGTTCTCATAAAAAATTTTTGTGTCATGGGAGGATTTCAAACTGAAAACCCCATGTGCGACCCGATATAAAAGGCATGACAAAATTATATATGTATGTTTTAGAGCATGTGTGCACTAAGTACAATTTGTACTTAGCCCAACGCATTGTATCTAAAATGTACAGGTTAAAAGAAGTTTTGGTGTAGAGTGCGAGCTAGCAGATGGAGTGGAGCTGAAGACTCTCTTTTGTAATAGTTAGATGCTGAAGTATGTATCTTCATATACATACTTCATAGATAAGTTTCTGCTGCTAAACTCATTATCTTTTGTTAGACTTTTGAATGTTGTTAAACTTGATAACCCTTGTTATTTGTTTCTTGAGAAGCCAAGATCCCTTTCCGAGGAGGCACATTTATTATCTTTTGAAAAACTTGAGATAGGTGTGTTGATTTACATTTTGAATTACTTGAACTTTTCTTCTTGATTGATATCTCAAATGCATGTCTCTCACTCGATGTGCCTCAAATTCTGATTTATGCATTTTTTATAAATTAGGGCGTGAGAAAAACATCAACAAGAACCCATGGTGTGCCGAGTTCATGATCATGGGCTTGGGGGCTGGGTGGAGGGATTTTGAATGATACGCTATTTGCAAATGAGGGCTATAAACCCTTCCAAGTCAGCCTCATTAGATGAAGTGTTGGCCAAAAAGTTCATGTGGTTTGCTTGAGTCTATCGCTGCACTTGAGGGGCCAGGCACTCCAGTAGTAGTCATTCCGTCCTTGTGACATCGTTAGGATGCACGTCAGACCAGAACTAGTAAAATTCAGTAAGGAAACGCCTGAGGGAGTCTCCTCGACATATTTTGTAGGTTCAGAAGTAGCTAGCTCGTCGTTCTCCATAGGTGTTGCTGTAGGATTCGAGTCTACGACTAACAATATGAGTTGTTATTTAATTTGCAGGACCGTTCTTAGGATATCAAAAACAAATTCAATTAAATAAACCATGCCACCCTATTCATGCTTCTACAATAATTAATTGCATAGGGTGGATTCAAAAAAGTACCTGATCTTCAATCGTTTGATCCACAGATCTAGATTGGAGGATGAACGATGAAGTTAGATCTGAAGCGGAATGGAACCCTTCTTTGATTGTGTTCCTACAGATCTGATCTTCTGATCTGTTCCCTTGCTCATTGGAAATCTGGTGAGGATTATCTACCAAGTTGAATCAAGAAGCCGAAGGATTTGATAAAAAAAATCCTCCTCCTGTTCGTCGATCTCTCTCTCAACCTTACTCAATATTCTGATTTGAATATCAAAAGTATACTGTAGTGGTTACATCTGATCTAAGAGAGAAATCCTTTATATAGTGTTAGGGTTTTAAGAAACCCTAACCCTAATGGGCTTGAGCAGTGCGTGGGCCATACTAGGGATTAAATGCAAATAATAAAGTGAGCCCTATTTATTAATTAATCCTTCCTTGTTCAACCCAGAAAATAATTAATTAATAAAACATTGTTTTAACCTTCACCACGGTAACAATGCTGACTCGCCCCTTTATTACCACGCTATTAGGAACGGGTTGCATTAAACTAACATGATCCACATATTTAAAGTTTTAGACATTCATTAATTAATTTGGTTTATGAAAATCAACCACAATTAATTAATTTCTTATTTCCTGATTAATACCACTCACTCCTTTTCTCTTATGCTTGAACACATCATTCAGCCTGCAGGACTTAGCATAAAGAACCTTGTGAGTTCATCAGGGAATGTCACCATCCTGAAACGGATATGCTTACCTATACATCCAGCCTAAGCAGACCCCACACAAATTGCCAACACCCAAAGTGCAGGTATAAGAGTACATGTAAGACTCGCCACCATAGCAGATCAAAGTGTGGTTAATCCGTGTGTGCCCCTTATCCTTTAGTAAGGTTTAAGATCATAGGAAGTATATTAGGGATCTGGCTCATTCATATTTCAATGAGAATGGCACATCCCACTGTTGATCCCATCAATACATAAACATGTACCGACACATCAAGTAGTTAGGATAAGCCCACTTATGAACCGATGTGCCGCAGCTTAAACCAACAGCCTATCCAGGGACTGTTTCAACTGTGATACTGTTTATATCTCGCTAGGTCAAACGAACCATATGATCCTCTGTGATCTCCTACACACTATATGGTCATCCCTATCTACGAGATAAAAGGATATTATAGTTCGCTATGCGTTCACATTTATCAGATAGCGAGAATTGTTGATGCAACACATAAATGAAGGCCAGTATACAAACACTTAATCATTTATGCTTTCTGTATACAATCCCAACAATCTCCCACTTATACTCAAAGCATAATACCATTACTTTTACAGAGTATTAAGTGTGTCTATTCAATTTAGCTATTACAAAACGGGACATAAGATGTCCAGCCTCAAATCTTCAGTCCAAGAGCACGAACGTGTTTCTCATAGATCCTCCGAGGCAAGCCCTTTGTAAATGGATCAGCTAGATTCTTTTTCGTATCTATCTTTCGGATTTGCACATCGCCTGTTGCTACGATTTCTCGTATGATATGGAACTTCCTTTCTATGTATTTTGAAGCCTTGTAAGACCTGGGTTCCTTCGAGTTTGCCACTGCACCAGCATTGTCACAATATATTGTGATTGCTTTAGGCAAACTCGGAACAATATCCAGCTCTAGGAGGAAATTCCGGAACCATACAACTTCCTTTGAAGCTTCTGAAGCTGCTACATATTCAGCTTCCATGGTAGAGTCCGCGATACATTTCTGTTTCGCACTCCTCCAAGATACAACTCCTCCTCCCAAGGTAAACACATATCCAGAGGTCGATCTCTTCTCATCTTGATCCGCTTGGAAATCCGAATCCGTGTACCCTACACGACACAAGTTCCCACACTGATATACAAGACATAAGTCTCGTGTTCTTCCCAGATACTTGAGAATGTGTTTAACCGTATTCCAATGCGCCTGACCGGGATTGGATTGATATCTTGCCGCCATGCCAACAGCATAGCAGATATCTGGCCTAGTACAAAGCATTGCATACATGAGACTTCCCATTGCAGAAGCATATGGTACTAAAGACATCTCATTCTTCTCTTTCTCTGTCACAGGACATTGTGACTTTGAAAGACGTATTCCATGACAGTAAGGCAGCAAGCCTCTCTTGGAATTTTGCATGCTAAAACGAGCCAACACAGTATCAATGTAAGAGCCCTGAGATAAGCTTAACATCCTTTTCCTACGATTCTGCAGGACTTTGATCCCAAGGATGTAACCAACATTTCCCAGATCTTTCATTTGAAACTGCTCGGATAACCAACCTTTTATGCCTGCCAACACTTCCACATCATTTCCGAATAGGAGAATATCATCTACATAAAGTGCAAGAAAAACCACGCTTCCACTGACACATAAACGGTACACACAACTCTCGTTTTCGCACTGTGAAAATCCATATAATTTGATCACATCGTCAAAACGTTTGTTCTATGACCTTGAAGCTTGTTTAAGTCTATATAGTGACTTCTTAAGCTTCCAGACAAGATGCTCTTGATCTTTCTGCACATACCCTTCTGGCTGTTGCATGTAGATGTCACGACCTTCTTCAAAGTACCCGTTCAAGAATGCGATTTTGACATCCATCTGCCAGATCTCAAGATCCATATGTGCTGCTATGGATATAAGTATTCGAATGGATTTTAACATTGCAACAGGCGAGAAGGTTTCATCATAGTCAATACCTTCCTTCTGACTATAACCTTTTGCCACCAACCTGGCCTTAAATGCCGTTATGTTACCATTCGAATCCTTCTTTCTCTTGTATACCCACTTACTGCCTATGGCTCGAAAACCATCTGGAAGTAAGGATTTCTGGTACACATTCATAGCCGTTATCGATTCAATTTCAGAATCCATGGCTTGAAGCCATTGATCGGCATCCTTGTCACTCATAGCTTCATCGTACGTCCATGGGTCGGTATCATTTAGTCCATCTTCATGGATTTAGTCAGAAGACTCTCCCACGAACATATACCGCTCAGGCTACCGAGGCAACCTCCCACTACGACAAGGCCCCCTCAATGTATCTGTGTTTGGTGCATTCACTTGTGATTCACCATCTTGCACAGGCGGACGTGCACCTGGTTTCATACCCATTCCAGGTATGCTCAGGTTGCCACGGGGTTCTCCTGATGGATTTGAATTGTTCTCTTCAATTTCTTGAAGTGCAATTTCGCTCTTGGTCTTGTGGTTTCTTATGAATTCATCTTCCAGAAATCTTGCGTTGGTACTCACAATGACTTTCTGATCTTCTGGATCATAAAAGAAACCACCATTTGTTTGCTTGGGATAGCCCACAAACAACATTAACTTAGACCTGCCTTCCAACTTATCAGCCTCCTTATTCAGTACGTATGCTGGACAACCCCAAACCTTCAGTTTTGACAAATGAGGCTTTTGCCCAGACCAAAACTCGACAGGAGTTTTAGGAATTGATTTAGAAGGTACTAAGTTAAGTAAGTACGCCGCTATTTCTAGTGCATGCCCCCAAAAGGAAATTGGTAAGCTGGCATAGCTCATCATCGATCAAAACATTTCCAATAGAGTTCTGTTTCTTCTCTCTGCTACACCATTTTGCTGAGGGGTGCCAGGTGCAGTCCACTGGGAGGTAATCCCTTGATCTGCGAGATACTACAGAAACTCATTGCCGAGATATTCTCCACCACGATCAGATTGTAGCACCTTTATGGTCTTGTTTAACTTCTTCTCTACCTCAGTCTTAAACTCCTTGAATTTCTCAAGGCATTCAGACTTATAGTGAAGTAGATAAACATATCCATATCTGGAGTAGTCATCTATAAATGTGACAAAGTATCTGTGCCCACCACGGGCTTGTGTTGACATAGGTCCACACAGATCAGAGTGGATGAGGTCCAACAAGTCATTTGCTCGAGACTCACTTGCCTTAAAAGGTCTGGTCGTCATCTTCCCCTCTATACAAGATTCACAAACTCTATTTGGAACTACTTGGATTGGATCCATAATTCCACAATCAACGAGTTTTTTTGATTCTTTTAAGATTGATATGACCAAGTCTCAAGTGCCAAAGATATGTTATATCCTCACTTGAAGAAAATTTTCTTTTCTGTTGGTTAGACAAATTATATGCCTCTTTCACTGTTGGTTTGTTTGAACATGCAATAACATAAAGAGAATCTTTCAGTGACCCATGACAGATAACAACGTTATTTCTCAAGATAGAAACATCTCTACCAAAAATAACAGAAAATCCATCATAAAAAAGTTTGGAAACTGAAATCAAGTTTCGCCGAAAAGACGGCACAAACAAAACATCTCTTAGCGTTAAAACATTATTCCCAAAAAATAAAGTAACATCTCCAATTGCTGCAGCAGAGACTCTTGCAGCATTTCCCATGGAGATGGTAACCTCGCCGTCTTCAAGCTCTCTAGTCAGCTCGAACCCCTGCATAGAGTAACAAACATGATCAGTAGCTCCAGTATCCACTATCCACGAATGGATAGAAACTGATGCTAAACATGTTTCAGTAACTTGTGCAGAAGATGACGTACCTTGTCCCTTGGTGACAAACACCGGACAATTTACTTTACAGTGACCCTTTCTTTTGCATGCTGAACAAAACTTTCTCTTGTAAACTTTGCCTCCAAAACTTTCTATTGAACCGTCAATAGTCAAATTCTTCATGCTTACATCCTCTACACTCGGAAGTGAAAAGTGATAGTCAAGCACAACAGCAGACAAGGAGTCATTGATCTGTTGGGCAGCCTCCAAGAAGCTGATCAACTAATCCAGAGTGAACACCTTGTCTTCGACTATGGAAGTGAAGTCATAGTAAGATTCTGGAAGGGAGTCGTATATGACATCAGTGAACAACTGATCATTCATATTTCCACCATTTAAGATATAGAATCTTCTGAGGTGATCCATGTGCAACACATGCTCCCTAACATTACCACCCTGTGCCAGCTTACAGTTCACAATTCTCATTATGAACTCGGCACTAGCAGTCTGTCCAAGCCTACCATAAGTCATAATCAGATCCCTCCAAATCTCAACTGCGTCAGTACAACACTGATACTTGAGCTGGAGCTCCTTAATCAAGGATGACCTGAGCATTGATAATAACTTATCGTTGCTCGCCATCCATTTTTCAAAGGATTTCCTAGAGGAATCTGAGGACCCAATGAAAGGTACAGCTGGACGAGACACAAGTAACACAAATACAGTCTGTGTAGCAAACATGCATCGCTCCATGAGCCATTTCCGTTCCAGGAAATTAGAACCCCTCAAGGGATTTTGTGCCAAAATACGAATAATGATAGACATATCTGAAAATGAATAAATAAATAAATTAAGAACATACAACAGAACAATTTTAAACAAATATGCATAGTAACCTTTAGATAAAAACAATACAATTTGTTTCCTCCAATTGCCCAAGCTAATTTACTACAAGCTGCTTCAGCAGACGTTTACAGCAAACGCTCAACCAGACCAAAATGATCCTTTAATTTCTTAACATGCCAGGTATCTTAAGCAAAAGAAATTAATATTGGAGATCCCAAGACCATGTTCACCTATCCGGAGCAGGGACATCATTCATGAGTTATACTCCAAGCAACATATAAGCCAAAATAACCACAAGCCTAACCCCAGATGAAAAAGGGGCAATTCGACATACGTACTAGACCCATGCTGTAACGCCCGCAAAAATCCGACCCTTTTGATAAGAACAAATCTCAATAGGAGATATCCTATTTAAATTAATCGCTATTATCTCAAGTGAGACATTAGGATTCCTCTCGCGATTATTAATTAAATCGCATGCGATTACAAATAAATTATTGAGAAGAGAATTAAATAGTCTTCTCACTATTTCCAATCGTTTAGTTAATTGAATAGTATATTGGGATTCAAATTCTGTATTTCGGGAAATTAATTATTTGGGAAGAATTATGGAAATATATATATATATATATACATATATATATATATATTTATATATTTATATATATTGTGGAGATGTTGCAACCAATCATTGATGAGTTAATTCCGAGGGGAAATACCGGAATGAATTTCTTGGCCCCGATATTTATTTATTTCCGGCCATCTTGATTTATTTGGCTTGGAATGTTTATAAATTTAATTGATTATTTTGGAATGGAATGATTTGATTAAATTGGGATTTATAACCCAAAGTAGGAAACAATTAAAATAAAGTGTAAGTAATCAAAGAGAAAAAGGAGAAATTACCATCCTATAATTTAAGTTAGCCTTGTTTAAAATTTTAAGTAAGGTTAATTTAGTAAATACCAAAATAATTAGATTTAAAATATCCTAACCCTATTCTATTCCAATAAATCCCTTTTCCCTTCTATTTCCTTTCTCTCACTCGATCGACCCTTCCCCTCCCCTTCGACTCTTTCTTCTCCAACACACCAAAAACACCATTGAAGACTTACTCAAGCTGCCACCATTCCTTCACCTTAAACCCCACCATCCTTGGTCGATTAACTTCAATAATCGCATATTCGGAATCCCCTCACCTTCCTCTATCTATTGGTACCAAAAACCCTCTCATACAAGACACATTGAAATCGACCACCACCTCGAATCAGATTGAGTGTGAAGATTTGGAATCTACGCAAGAAGAGGAGTTCAAACATACAAATGATCGAGCTAGGCGAGGATTATAGAGCCGATTCTCAACCCTTGCCAAAATCTGAAATTTTCCTCTTCAAGTAACCCCTTTCCTAGCTTTTATTTAGTGTCTTTAAGGTGTTTGTGAAATTGCATGTAAGATAAAGAAGCCCCTTTTCGAATTTGAAGTCTTTTGGTTGAAGTTTGGCCAAGATATGATTGTGATTGATATATGTGCATGCTTGGTAGTGCTAGAGCTTGATTAAGCTTTTAGATGATTGGTCTAGGATGAGATATATGCATACCCATGATCATGTTATGATTTACAAAGCATGTTGGGGTCTGATTTTGGTGTTCATAAGTGTAAAGGGGTGATTAAAAACGAACATGAGTAATTGGGATGAAGAATGCAAATTCTGGAAATCATACCCTGCCCTGCCGTGTCTGTTCGTGTTCGGAAGAGGTCTCAAACGACCTTGTAATGCTCTGAAATTCAATTATATAATATTACATTGGGTTAGCAATATGTAGGATTTGGGATTTCTTAAAAAGGTTATGTGGTTTGTGAGTTATTACCTCTGCAATTACGTGTGGCAAAACTGTGGCAGAATATGTTTGAATGCTTGGGAAAAATAGATAACCCTTGTAGAAATAATTCTATTAATTATAGAAAAACCATAGACATTGTGTTGATTATGTATGACAAGTTTCATCCTTGTATATTGTTGGTCCCGGTTTTTCAGAGTATAAAACGTTACGCAGCGGAAATAATGTTAAGTATTTTCTTGCACGCTACTTACACACAGCTGACAACTGGCAACTGGTCAGCTGGTGCTGGTTACTCAGTACACAGCTGACAACTGAGACCTGTCAGCTGGTGATTCAAAACTTTGAATATTTAGCCTTGTTTGCACAGTTATATATCAGTTTAAGGATATACTCCTGCACTTGAGTGCTGGGTTTAAAATATGAATGAAAGACAGAAAGCTGATAAATAACAAAGGATTTTTATAGTGGTTCGATCAATCGATCTACGTCCACTCTCCAGTCGAAGCACTGGAAATTCCACTAAGAGTAATCAGGTACAGGTCTCCTACGATCTATCTCTAGCTGGTGAATGCCTCGTCCACCAGTTCACTAGATCAACCGCTCCCGGTCCTGGATCCTTCTTCAACTCTCCTCAGCTAATGGAGTGCGAGCACGTCACTTCAACCTCCACAGCTAGCTAGGTGTTTTAGTTCTCCTAAGAACGTAACAGTCTCTACGGCAGAATGCCCGTAATAACTCAAGTGCTGGTAAGCACAGGAGCTGCTGTGAACTCTCTCGAAGGAGAAAGAACACCAAGTGAGATCTTTAACTTACAAGCTTAAAGCTTGAAGTCTCGTGTTTGATAAATCAACACACGGAAAGCTTATGGAAAGCCTCGAAAGTTCTGTAAATATTTTGACAGCGTTTTTGCTAGTTCGTGCATAAGTCTTTCGGGGTATTTGAATGTTGACAATTCCGACGTATTTATAGACGCGGGATCTGATTCAAACTTTCTAGCCGTTTGGACTCATCCGAAAAGGTGTCAGACCTGGGATGTCCTTCTAACAGCGGTAGGTATGTTTTTCCGGAAAGGAACCATACCTTTGACCGCTTTTTCTGACACAGATCTCTTTATGTCAGAACGGCTCTCTCTGTCAGTCCGAGGAATAAGACTGGCGTCTTGTGACTGATAGACTTTAAGTTATCCTTCCTTAAAGTCATACTTTGTCAGTCGATTCCTCAGAGAATCTTCTTTTTGTCTCTACTACGCGGGGAGAGAGAATCTGGAATTCTGCTGGTAACATCTGACTGGTAGATCATACTGGTGATCTTGTGCTGGCAGTCTCTGCTGGTGACTTGCCCTGGCATCATCTAAGTCTACCAAATCTCTGGATGTTAACTCTTTTCGGAATCTCCCATGACTGGTGAAATCACCGCTGGTGAATAGTGTAAGTAGGAACACTCCTTCTCCTGGTAAGGTTTGTCAGCCGCCTGCTGATGAAACCCTTCCCAACTGGTGAACAGTACCCAATCATAAGCGCTTCTTATGCTGGTGAACAGTGTCAGCACGAGTCTTTGTCAGCCGCTGCTGATGAAACTTTTCCCAACTGGTGAACAGTAGCCAGTGGTAAAGCGCTTCTCATGCTGGTGAACAGTGTCAGCATGAGTCTTGATCAGCTGCGACTTACAACTCAAAGACCTAAACAGGACTTTACATTTAAGACTAGAGCTATGTAGAGACAACTGACGCTGGTAGGACTTAGGATTTGATCCACCAAAACTATAATCTAAACAAGTAAGCTACTGGGGGAGGAAACCTTAGACAGATTTCCCAACAATTTCCCCCTTTTTGGTGCGATCAAAGCCTAACCAGCGAGCACTCAGCTGATGAGGAAGGTTACAAAGGATTTCAGGGTTTTACAAGTGAAACCTATCAGATCTAAACCCATGAAATTACTTCCTCAACATCAGCTCTAACTAAAAGAAATCTTCCCCCTCAACTAAGGAAAGATATTGCTCGTTTAAAAATATGGAAATTAAAATCAGAGCAAATAAGCATGTAAATAAATTTAACATGCAAGATGAGTGCTGGTGCTGATTACACTGGATGTGTAAATTCAGCTGGTAAGTAAAAACTTTGACAATTGTTGGACAATAAGAGATTGTCATCAACTTGTCAGTTAACATTCCATTAGAGATTTAGCAATTACATGTACAGTGAATGATAACTGACTAGTCTAACTGATTTACTTACAAAAACATAAAGAGACTAGACTATGGCTTGGAAGATGATCCTGGTGACTGAGTCCGAGCACTGGTGATAGACCTCAGGATCTCAGTAAGAGCGGCCATGTCTTCCTCTCTCTTCAGCCTCCATTCAGCAGCAATTCTCCTCTCTTCAGCTGCAAGGCGTCTCTCCTCTTCAGCAATTCTGGCTCTCTCCTCTTCAGCCAGTGCTCGCGCCCTTTCCCCCTCTTGGATCCGCGCCAAAAAGGTGGTAACACCGGCGGTGACGGAATCCATTTGTTGCGCTACATCGGCTTGGAAGGAGGCAAACCGCTGATCCATCCTGGCATCAATGTATGCAAGTAGATGTGCTGGAGGATGGATCTCAGAGAGTGGCTCTGCGGAAACTTCCATGGAAGTGGAAGGCGCATCAGGTGCGATATCAGCCATCTCTGGTGCAGACTCAGTTGGTATCTCCACTGGGGTGGGCTCCTCCGCGGGTGCCTCTGCTGATGCTGGCTCCTCCGCGAGCACCTCGGCTGGTACTGGCGGGCCTTGTTCAAAAACAGGTGGGGCTGTGAAAACCACCAGCTGCCAGTCCATATGAAATGGGACAAGATCGCCCATGACCATTGGAACAGGGGGGACGGCAGTGGTCAGCCACCAACCTCTCGAGGGATCCTCCTCCACTATGTGGTCTACCAGCAGAGAGCTGGCAGCCATATCAAAGAGAACAGCAAAATAGGGAGGGATCCGGGGGAGAGTGACAAGTACCCTGATGCGGCGGAGAGCGTATATGAGCTGATACCCTCGGCTGGTGCTCTAGAGCTGGAGGAAAGGTAACTTGATTTTGGACAGGGGAAGGCCTGAGGATCCAGTCAGCTGTCTGTAGAGAGCAATCTTCTTCAATCGGCGCTTGATTCGCCTGATAGACAGCTGGTGGTGGCCTTGGGCTTCAGTACCCATAAATTCATTTGCCCATTCCTCCTCTGCTCGCCAGTACCCAAGCCCGAGCCTGGCATACAGCACTGCGCGCTCCTCAACATTTAGCTTGCGCTCGCACCAGTCGAAGATCCTCCATCTCCGGAACTCCAGGAAGAGTTCGGCATCAAAAATGTCAGCCAGGTCCCCAAACCTGGTGACTAAGTCTTCATCAACAGCTCTCTCCACCTCAGCTGTGATGTTCTCAGCATACTCATATAGAGAGAAATTGAAGTACTCCACAGGGTGTAAGGGCAGGCACCAGCCGTAGCTTCTTGAAGCGTATATTGACTGGTGGGGGAGACCGCTGGTGGGGATAATGTAGAATGCTGAAGGCTCCGGCACTCTTGAATTTTGAAACGCCCGGTCCCCGCGGTGCTCCCACCTGTGAATCCCCGTGACCCTCGCCTGAAACGTATCTTCATCGATCAGGTGATGACGGTGGATACTCAGCATGTAAGAACTTCTCTCTTGACGCACATGAGACGCTGATGCTGGTGTGGATGCGGCTGGTCGTCCAGAAGATGTAGATGCTTCTGAGACTTGTGGACGACTGTCAGCTGGACGAGCCTCAGCCTCAAAATTGGGGAAAAGATCCCTTGGCTCCATCCGCTGCACCCTGGAGTGATGTACCACTGGTGAGGATTCCTCTTTGGGAATGATTATGACTGGCGCAGCCGGAGCAGCTGGCTCCTCACCAGTAGTCTCCATTGCAACTTGTTCCTCCTCAGCTGGGGCAGCTGGTTCCTCGTCCCTTAGCATCTCTTTATCATCAGAATCGGAGCTTACATCTGAGAAACTCGCCAGTTTTTCCGGGGTGGTCGCCCGCTCAAAAACTCCTCCACTGGCACCCCCTTGCGTGGCCAGTGGGTCTTCAGATTCACCTCCACCACCCCCTTGCGCGGGTGGAGGGACTTGAGGCACATCCTCCTCAGACTGGTACATATCTACTAGAGATAGTACATCCTCCTCAGCTCCCATGACCATCAGACGCGAGAAAGATTCATCTGGTAGGATCTGGCCCGGAGCTAGTGCTGGTGGCACAGCACTTGAAGTCTGTGCAACAGCCCATTTGCCCTTGGCAACCTGTTGCATTTGCTCCGCCAGCTGCGCCTGACGACGGGATTCGTGCTCAGCCTTTATCCTAGCATAGGCTTCATCGCGGGCTGCCAGCTCAGCCTCCCTCTTTCGCTGGTCGGCCAAGGCCTTCAGCCTTGCCTGAGCCTGCTTCTTTCTCACAATAGAAGCTGTTCGTTCCTTCGCAGCTTGCTCAGCCAGCTTCTCAGCCTTCGTCTTGATTCTCTTCCTTTTCTTGGTCATTCTATCTATCGTCTCCTCCTCATTCAGTCCAAGGACGGACTTCTTGACTGGTATAGATATCTTCTTTGTTTCTGGAGCATAGACGACAGCTGGCTGGGGCTGCTGGGACTGGTGCAACTTGGGCTTCTTCCTTGGAGAAGACCTGGTGACTGGCATCTGTGCTGATGACCCAGTCACTGCTTGCTCTATCTCGAGAAATGAGGATTCCACCTCATACTTCCTCTTGATTTCTGCCTTCGCCTCAGCTGCCAGCGGAAGAGCTACAGCTGGCACGGCCTCATCTGCTGGTTCTGACTCCTCCTCAGAAACTTTGTCAGCAGGGTCCACAGCCTTCTTGCCTCTCAGCCGTTGAGGCTTCTTGTAGTCTGGGCCAGGAAGTTTGACCCCGGTGGCTGGGATAAAGTCGGTCCCGACCAGTTGCTCCCCTCGGTCGATTCGGTCACCCATCGCCACCTCCAGAATGTGGCTGATCCGCAGGCCGAAAGACACTGCATGGAGGAACCTGCCGTCAGTCTTGACTGTGCAGTTCTTCTCCACATTCTCCAGTAGCCGACCGAAAATGAACTCGGCCCAGTTTCCATATATGCCATCCACCAGCGCGCACATAACGGAGAACTTCTTTAGGCTTAATTCGGCATAGGAGCCGACCTCGCACTGGAGCATGCGCACCACAATGTCACATACCATCTGCCAGTAATCGTCCATCTCGGACTTCTTCATGCCAGTCTTGAAGATGGTCACCCCCTCCTTCTTCCATTCAGTCCACCTCCGCCTGAACTCCACCGTATCATCCTTGCAAAACATCGCCACCTCCTCACCAGTACTCCTCAGCCCAAAAAGGTTGGCTAGGTACTCTACGTCGATGGTGATCAGGTGTCCGAACACCGACGTGGTGAAGGATCTCCTGTCGTCAGCTATCACCGCGCGAGCATAGAACTCGGCGACCATGTGTGGGTGGAAGTTCCTGGGGGTTGCCGTCAAGTATGGTCGGAGCTGCTCATGGTCGATCATTTCCATGAGCTCTTCGCCGTGATGTTTCTCGGCCAGTTTGTCGTTCAGAATCTTCTCCTTCTGGACTTGGGCGGCTCTGATCTGGGAGTTAGAAAGGAGATGTTGGGTGGCCTTTTTGTTCAACTGAACAAGCTTGTTGAAAGGGTAGGTATAATCTATGTCTTCTTCTTTCACAATGCCAGTGAAGGTAGGCATGTGTGATTCGGCTAAAGGTAAGTCTAGATCCAAAGACTCAGTGGAAGAAGATGATTTATCAGCAGCGGGGTTGGATGAAGATGCCATGTTTTCAGGGAATAAGTGTTCGGAAATTTTTAAGGAAGATGAACGGAAAATATGTTCGAAAAATTTGAAGGAATGATAAGAGTTTTTCCGATCACAAATAACACCTATTTATACTGGTGCCATGCTGGGATGGATGGACGAGATGAATTCATCAAAAGTGAGGATCGACGGTCATCAGCAGGCACGATTCCCTGTAGAGACGTGCGTGGTCGTGCTGACGTGGGATGGTGCGTGTAGCTGACATGGCGCACGCTGATTGGTCACGAGATTGCTTTTGATTGCGCAGTCACTGTGCGCATTAAATGTGGCATTAAATGCCGCATTAAATTCGAAGATATGCACACGCAAGACCAATTTTAAACCTTCCCGCCATTTCTGCGACAGCTGGCACGACTCTTAGACTTCAAGATAACGTCAGTTGAGAGCTGGGACTCAACTGGTCATCAGTAGTATACCTGGTCATCAGTAGTATACGCCAGTCGCATACTTCCCCCTGCCAGTATGGCCTTCTTACCAGTCGACAACTGATACTCACAACTGGTTCCCGTGTTAGGACTCAATTTTCATTCCGCATAATCTTCTCTTCACTTCTTCATCATTGCTTGGAATTGGGAGCTGGGACCCAATTTTACTTCGACTGATGGTGCATGACTGCTGGCAAATTCGAAATGAGAGCTGGGACTCATTTCCTTCGTTGTTTATGGAATAAGTTCTGCCAGTAGATACCACCTGTGGTTTTGAACCACCACTAAAGAAAACATGAAGACTAAGAGCTTGGACTTAGTCTTAATCAGCATCCTTCAGAAAATCAAGAACGGAATGAGAGCTGGGACTCAATCTTCCTCAACACTAGGGGTCGCATCAATCTCCATAAGACCGAGTTTGATGCACAACTCCTTGAATCTTGCTTCTGGCAAAGGTTTGGTGAAGATGTCAGCTAGTTGATCGTCGGTTCTGATGTACTCTACGCTGATATCCTTCTTCTCAACATGATCACGTATGAAGTGATGTCGGATATCTATGTGCTTGGTCCTAGAGTGATGAACCGGATTCTTCGTTATGCACATAGCGCTACTGTTGTCGCAATAAATGGGTACACAACCAGTGTCCACTTCATAGTCTTCCAGTTGTTGCTTGATCCAGAGAATTTGAGCACAACAACTGGCAGCGGCAACATATTCAGCCTCAGTAGTAGATGTAGCAACTGAGTGTTGCTTCTTGCTAAACCAGCTGATTAGCTTGTGTCCTAGAAACTGACACGTTCCACTGGTACTTTTTCTATCTATACGGCATCCAGCAAAATCTGAATCTGAATACCCAATGAGTGTAAGCTCATCATTCCTGGGGTACCATAAGCCAAGTGATTCCGTTCCTTTGAGGTATTTCACTATTCTCCTAGCAGCTTCCATGTGTGACTTCTTTGGATTAGCTTGAAATCTGGCACACACTCCGACTGAGTATGAAATGTCGGGTCTCCTGGCTGTAAGATAGAGAAGTGATCCAATAATACCTCTGTGGCTGGAATGATCAACCGATTCTCCTTCTTCATCAAGAAAGATCTGGCAACTGGTGCTCATTGGTATTCTGAGAGCCTTAGTCTTCTCTGGGCAATATTTCTGAATTAGGTCCTTGGCATACTTCCTCTGATTAATAAAAATCCCATCAGCTGACTGCTGGACTTGGAGTCCTAGGAAGTATGTTAATTTGCCCATCATACTCATCTGGAATGAGTTCTGCATCAGTTGAGAAAACTTCTCACAGATAGACATATTCTTTGACCCGAATATAATGTCATCGACATATATCTGCACCATTAGCATATCATCACCATCCTTGATAAGGAAGAGAGTCCTGTCGATCTTCCCTTTCCGAAATCCATTACTGATTAGGAACTGTGATAGCATCTTGTACCAAGCCCTGGGCGCCTGTTTCAATCCATACAGAGCCTTTCTCAGCTTGTACACTTTGGTGCCTACTTCAAAGCCTGGAGGTTGTTCGACATATACTTCCTCCTTTAGCTCGCCATTCAAGAAGGCGCTCTTCACGTCCATCTGAAATACCGTGAAACCATGATACGCTGCATATGCAAGGAACAGCCGTATCGCCTCCATTCTTGCAACTGGTGCGAAGGTCTCGTCGAAGTCGATGCCTTCACACTGCTTGTAACCTTTGGCGACTAATCGAGCTTTGTTTCTGATTACAATGCCATTCTCATCTCGCTTGTTCTTGAAAACCCACTTGGTGCCAATCACTGACTGATGTGATGGTCTCTCTACCAAGTCCCAAACATTGTTGCGAGTGAATTCCGCAAGCTCTTCTTGCATGGCATTAATCCAATCGGCAGATTCTAGCGCAACTCCTATGGAAGTAGGTTCCACTTGAGAAATAAAACAAGTCAGGAACGCACTGCCGTGTCGAGTCTGAACAGAACCTTCTGGATCACCGAGAATAGCATCGGATGGGTGATTTCTCAGCCATTTGGGAAGATGAGAATCTGCTTGCGTTGGTTCTTCTGTTCTGATGACTGGTGCTTCCTGAACTTCACTAGTCGGAGCTGCAATTGCAACTGGTGGTTGACCTTCACCAGGCGGAATAATCTCTTCGTCAGCTTCACTCTCTGACTGATCTCCTGATCCTTCTGCGATAACTGCATCGTCAGCTGTTGCATCCACTCCAGCTGGTTCATCGCTGTCTTCTGGTTCAAAAATTCCAGACGGAGTTCCCCCTGGATTATTGCCAGTTCCACTCAAGGAGATTGAGTGTAAGGTCTCAGCAAGGTCAATTGTATCACCAACCCTCCCGAATTGCTGATGGGCAACCGAGGATACTGGTTGTGAAGATGATCCAGTCATAGGTCTAGTCAAACCAGTTGGTTGAGCATTGGAAGAGTTCCTGCCCAACTGATCAACGACATCATTGACCTCAGGAACATCTTCAGCCAGTTGTCGTAATGTCCTGCGCACTAAAGTAGCTTCATCAAAAACAACATTGCATGTTATTTCCACAAGCTTGGTGGTCTTGTTAAATACTCTATAGCCCTTGTGAGAGGGATGTCCATATCCGACAAGGACACCCTCATCAGCCTTAGGCGAAAAAGCATTTAACTTCGACTTACCATTATTATGGACATAACATGGTGAACCGAAAGCACGAAGATGATCTAGAGAAGGCTTACGACCAAAATAAATTTCGTAGGGAGTTTTCTTGAGTCTGTCGTTGATCCCGCTTCTATTCTGAGTATAGCAGGCCGTCACCAACGCTTCTCCCCAAAAACTCTGTCCTAAGCCGGATTCTGCCAGCATGGACCGTACTGCTTCTTTCAGCGTCCTGTTCCTATGTTCTGCCAGTCCATTCTGCTGCGGTTGCCTTGGTGCAGATCTTTCATGCTTAATGCCAGCTTCCGCGCAAAAATCCATCAGCAGACTGTTGCAGAATTCCGTCCCATTGTCTGACCGTATCCGCTTTACCATAGCTTCTCTCTGTTTCTGTGCTTTGACAATCAAATCTGGAAGAATGAGTTTCACTTCATCCTTGGTTCTGAGAAGCTTTACCCAGGTATAGCGTGAGTAGTCATCGACTACCACCAGCGAATAACGTCTTCCTCCAATGGTTTGAGGTGCTACTGGTCCAAAGAGGTCCATATGTAGCAACTCGAGTACCCGACTGGTACTGGGGCTGACTGGCGACTGGTTCTTGAAGGACTTCTTAGTTTGCTTGCCCTGCTGACATGCTTTGCAAATCCCTTCCTTCTTGAATCCTCCCTTGGGAAGTCCTTCCACAAGACCATGCTTGGCCAGGTAGTTGATAGTTCTGAAATTCAGATGACTCAACCTTTTGTGCCACAGCCAGTTAGTTTCCATAGTACTGGTGGCAACGAAGCATGAATCTGTCTTCCCACTTTGCCAGTCAACGGTATAAAGTCCTCCGTTCCGAATACCTCTCAGCTTGATCTCGC